>DWAN01001069.1:0-19298 GCA_018230445.1 Heliconius hewitsoni
GGTATGGGAATATGTGTATCCATATGTGATACGCTCTCTTCCACATCCTCAGTCGTCGCCTCATGTTCTTCTTTTTGCTTTAATATAGATTCTGTAGGTATATTTATTTCTGAAGGAGATAAAGTGGCATCCTTTTCGGATTGTATATCTTCAGTTATGGGTACAGGTGAAGTGAGATCTTCGCTCTGTGGTATTTTGCTGCTTAATGGAGTTTCATTTTCTATACTACTAGAAACGTGCTCCGGAGTCTTTGTTATGTCTTTTTCAATATAATCTTTGTTAAAATCTGCACTAGTTGTAAATTCTTTCTGAAGAGATGACGTGAAACCCTCATTTATGTCGGTTACCATTTTATCCGGTAATTCAGTGCTTGCGTCTAATGAAGCACTGGATCTATTTTCTGTAACCGAATCATACGTTTCTTCAGTAATTTTAACATCGGAAATAGGCTTAAGTGTTTCTTTTTCTTCTGGTATTGTTTCAAATACTGACGGAGTTGACGATTCTTCTTTTTCTGTTACATAAATATCAGTACGTTCTGGTTCAGAAATTTCAGGTTCCTTTAAATCTGTAATTTCTGTTGACTTTTCTGGATGCATAGTATTGATTGGCACATTAACAAGAACTTCATCAGGGATCTTTGAAATTTCTGTAGTAATATCTGTATCAATGTTTTCTGAAGATTTATCTTTTTCATATACTTCCGTAACAGAGTCAGTTGCAATTGTCTCATAAGTAAATTGTTTTTGAGGCTTAGTCGATGTGAATTCAGTGACCTTAGATTCTTGGTCTTTTTCGATATCAATAATACTTGCTGTATTCGTACTCAATTCTAAATGGGTCGATTCAGTAGCTTGTACCGATACAGGAATATAATGTTCAGATGAAGGTTCAGAAGTTTTCTCGTAATTAATAGATTCAGTCACAGGTTTAATTTTTTCTTCATATAACATTTCATCGTCTTTCTTAGAAGAAGTTGGAGCAAATACATTTTCAGTGAATGATTCACTTTGTTGAGAAACTGGAAGAACATTTGTAGGTGCTATATTTTCCGATATATCAGTTTGTTGCTCTGTTGGTTGTTTTTCTTTATTTTGTTCTTCTACATCTACTTCATGTAAAGGCGATAAAGTTGTTGTATATGATTGTTCTGAGGGTACTGTTTCTGGATTGGCTGAAGTAAGACTACTATCCTGACTTATTTCTTTCTGTTCTTCAGGGATTTTATGATGATCTGCATATTCTGGAGTTTTAGAAGCTTGTTCTTGAGAGTGTGTGATAAATATGTCATCAGAGGATGGCATTCGTTCGTCTATTTTAGTTGTTGTTTCTATTTTCGTTTCAATTTCATCAAAGCTTCCAGTCTGAATAATATTAGTAACAAGAGCATGTGGTTTTTCTGTAACGACATCATCTTTTGATGATGTTAATACTGTCGGTGATATTTCAAATTGCGTAGATTCCTCATACTCAGGCAATTTATCCCTATTTGTATCTAATTTTTCAGTTACTTCTGGTGAAAGGGTATGATCAGCATTGAATGACTGCTCCGGTAATTTTGGCTCTTTATCTTGGGAAGGTAAAATACTATCTGTTGTTGATATTCTTTCGGTTTCGGTAATTTCAGGTATTCTAGTATTTTGTTCTTGGTTATCATCAATATATTGTTCTTGTGTGTCTATCTCTGTTTGCTGTTTAGGAATATGTTCAGTACTAGCCTCCATCCGAGTAGGTTCGTACGTAGAATGTGATGGATAAAGTTCTCCTGTCAAAGATTTTTCTGTGGTTATTTCAGAGGATTTTTCATCTTTTTTATCATCTAGTGTCTGTAGCTTATTTGTATTGATCTGATCATGATTATCTAATTCTTCTGTTATAATATTTGTACCAACTGTAGATTTTTCTATTTCCTCCAAAGTCTCTAAGTTAATATATGAAGTGGATGATTCGATTTCTTTTTCAATATTCATTTGATCTACACTAACAAACGATGTGGAAGATTCAACTTCTTCTTCAATATCCTTTTGGTCTATATGTGGTCGCCATGTAGATTTTTCAGATATGTCTTCCACTTCTGTGGGTTTATGTTCTTCTTCATGAATAATCCCCTTAGATGTAGTGTCTAAATGTGTTTCTAAATCTTGCATGGCAACTGTGTATATTTCTGGACTTTCAGTTGAATATTTGTCAGTACTTTGCTCTTTTTTACTTAATAATTCATCTTCCTTTAGTACCTCTTGAGTAATGTCAAATTCTGCAGATGTCAGCTTACTGTCTGGAGCTTCAGTTGTTTGGTCTTTTGGTTTTTCAGAAATATCTGGAATTATAGTCTGAATCTCAGTTTGAATATTCTCATCTTGAGGTTTTGTAGATGATTCCTGGATAGATAAATTATCTTGTAATGTGATAATTTGTTCTTGAGTCTTTGATTGTTCGTCATTTACTTTTTCTAACATATCACTATTTGTAGATGTTTGTAAGTCTTGTGCAATATTCAACGTATACTTTGGAGTAGACTCCGTAGCTAGAACCTCATTATCTTCAGTAAATTCTTTATTATCTTTTATTGTCAATAGATCTATGGTTTGTGTGCTTGGACCATTCAATTCCTTTTCTGAATCGTTTGGTTTTCCGACTTCAATTTCATACGTCGTATCTTGCGTCGATCCTAGGCCAGTTATAATTGGTTCTGTTGATATCGATGAATCTTTAGGCGTTTCTGTTACTAAGGTTTGTTTTATATCGTCATTATCACCTTCAAATATTTCCATAGTAGTATCTGGTTTTTTAGGTAGCTCAGAATCGTTTCCAGTCACTTCTGGTGCTTCTGTTGTATCTGATTTTTCAATGGAAATATTTGGTATTTTTGTAATATCTTCTTCTACAATACGATCAGTTGATTTTTCATGTTCGTTTAGTTCAGTCATTGGCTGCACAGTTTGAGAATCAATACTTTCTGTAACTTGTAAATCTATTCCATATGATGGTTTACCGTCTTTATTTTTCTCTTCTATATCTGGACGTATACTCTCAGGGCTTTGAGAAGTCGAATATCCTGAAATTTCATTATATTGTGTATTTTCCTCTGTTATATCATAATAAGACTTCGTCGTTATTTCATCTTTAAGCGAATGTGATGATTGCGATGCGTCAGTGGAAATCGTAATAAGTTCTGATTCATCATCAACCATGCTAACTCGAGGGATATCTTTAGTACTTGTTACTTCTGGTTGGTCAGTAATAACTTGTAGATCATTGTCTAATTTGCCAGTTACTGTTTCTGGTTTGTCAGTAATAAATTGTTGATCAGTGTCTAATTTATCAGAGGAACCAGGGATTTTACTAGCATGTTGGTTTTCCAACACAGTTTGTTCAGTCATTTCATTTTGCAAACCGACAGATTCAGTTGTTTCTAAGTTTGTTATATCGTTGGTATGGTCGTGTATGTTTCTATTAGTACTGGTTTCGTCAAATACTTGGGTAGTTTGCAATATTTCAAAAGTATCTTTTTCCATGTCTGTTACTGGTGTCTCATGATGCGATTTATTGTTAGATTCTGATTTAGGTAAATCTGTTGTTATTTCCAGCTTATCATCAAGCTCTTTAATATCTTCTATAGGTATTGTTGTAAGTTTTAATATTCCTTCTTCCTGCTCTTCAGATACACGAGTTTTATCAGAGTTAGGAATTTCTGAAATTTCAGTAACATCCGTGGGTTTATCTGTAGGTGATTGTAAGTCTTTAATAGATGTTGATATTTCAAGTTCAGTTATTTCAGGCATCTTTGTAATTTCTTGATCTCCTAAAGTAGGTGATAGAGTATAAATTTCTCCGAAATTTGTTGTATCAATATCTGAATAGTTTTTATCACTTATAATTTCTGTTGTAACTGAATGAATCATTTCATTCAAATTATCAGACGTTAA
The DNA here is from genome assembly GCA_018230445.1 of Heliconius hewitsoni. Taxonomy (NCBI): domain Eukaryota; kingdom Metazoa; phylum Arthropoda; class Insecta; order Lepidoptera; family Nymphalidae; genus Heliconius; species Heliconius hewitsoni. Next base: position 3,927 of record DWAN01001069.1, read on the forward strand.
GTCTACTGGTTGTGGAGATTCTGTGTAAATTGGTTCTTTTTCAGTAGCAATTTTATCTTTCTCGTATATCAATGCTACATTCATTTTTTCTGTCACCTCATCCATACTTGTTGTCTGAGACTCCTCTTCTGTATCAATAGTATGTTCCTCCCCTTCTGGTTTTACGTTTTCTGTTTCAGTCTTATCAGACATAATTTGTGATGTAGGGAGCCTAGTATTTTCTGTTTCATTTGCTACGTTCAATAACTGATTAGTAACTTCTTCTGATTCTGTTACAGATACTGGGACGTCAATAATTTCTGTTTGCTTAATAACATCTTTGGAAGATTGATCGTTTTCATCTTTTTCCACAACTGCTGCATTTGTTGCAGTTTCTATATCAAATATAGACTCTTCTGTTATGACATCTTTCAAGTGGTCTACGTCGCTTTTAGGTGTAAGTGCCTCTTCATTATTCGTTTTACATTCCATACCCGAACAATTTGGTAATTCGTTTTCTTGTTTGGGTTCATCTTTTCTTCGGCATGTTTCATTTGCACACTCTTCTTGTAACTTATCTACCGCTACTGGACATCCATCTTTTTCACTACAAATATTTGAGTCATTTTCATGAAGTTCTTTATCAGTATTGTAGTCTATACTGGTAGGTTTTTCATTTGAATCATTATTACAGTTTTCTCCTTCACAAGCTACAACAGGTGCAACTTGACATTTACCTTCAGAACAATCTTGCAGTTTTGGTGGCACTGTCGCTGCACTTTCACTACATTCCTGAGATTCACAAATAGATCCTTCAGGTTTTTTAGATTTATCTATACAGTCGTCAGATAAGCATGGTTTTTCTGAAACTGAAGGATGTTTTTCAACTTTCTCTAGTCCACAGCTACTACTATCATCGCATTCAATTGTTTCAATAGGCTTAGGACTTTCTGTTCCTGACATTTGGCTATGTGACTGTGGTGGTATAGTTTCTTTAGCACTGCAAACATACGTAGGGCAACAAGAGTCAGGAGAATCATATATAGGTTGACAGTCATTCATATTTTCTATATATTCAGGGGGTGGACTACAAATTATAGGATCACATTTGATAATACTACTCATACATTTGCAACTTGTATGACAATTATTAGATCTAGGTACGTTTGTATTGTTGCTGTAGGTAATACCATCGAGTAGACAATCTCCTTCACCAGGAATTCTAGCTGGCTTAATATTGTCTTCATTATTGTCACTTATTTCGTTATAAGCTGAATCAATGGTTGTTGTTTGCACTTCAGACAAATTAATATTTTCTTGTATTATATATGATGAAGTGGAGTGAAGTACTTCTCTGTCGGTTGTAGTCTCTGATAATATTTTATTTTCAGACTGTTTGTCTGTATAAATAGATTCCGTCTGTGAATCATAAATGTCATTTCTATATTTAGTTGTATCTATGTAATCTGGAATGTGTTTTATTGATTCTGTCGTAGCTTTTTTATCATATGCTTCCATTATGAATTCGTCACTATCAGTATTTTCAGATTCTTTGTTAGGAGATTCTTCTGTTAGGTCATCAGAGGAAGCTGTGGTAAATTTATTTTCTTCTTTATGTAACAAAACATCAGAAGTAACATAGTTGTCTTCTTTTCTAGAAACTGATTCAGTAGTAGATATTTCTTCTTTTTTAGATACAAATTCGTCGAGAGATTGGTCCTTATCAGAAATTGTTGTTTTCCTATCCTTAGACGTATATGCAAATTCGGAAATTGCTTCTGTTGTATATGATAATATCTCTTTCTCAGGCATTTCAGAACCAGTTACATCAGGAACTACATCGGGTATATAATTTTGTTCTTTTTCTGATTCTGTGGTTTGACTTGCAGGAATGTCTTCATGTGTAGTTGTAGCTAATATTTTATCGTCCCCGGAAGTTAGTTTCTCGTCAACTGAAGTACCTTCAATATTAATAGGGGTGCTAGGAATATATTCGTCTCCACTACCTTCTTCGTCAGTTTCCATAATACCCACATCCTTGAACGGTTCGTCTGGTTCGTTACGATATCCACTTCCTTCAATACCTACTCTTCTCGGGGGCATTGTACTTAGATCATTGATCTCTGTAGTAAGATCAACATTTTGTTCATCGCCTTCACAAATATAAGTGTCTGGACAACATTGACCAGAGCGAAGAGGTAGTGCTGTACAATTTTTGCCTTCATTTTCCATAGGGGTTCCGCATCCTTGAACCACACACACGATGTCACCTTTCATACAATAGCAGTGTTCACAAGCTTTTTCAGTTTTTATATGAGCGCCATCTGGAAACACTTGATCCTCATGAACACAATTTTGAGAGACTTGTGTAACAGGAACCATCGTCGTTGTTGTCGTTAAAAGGAATCCTGGTGTAGGTCGAACAGTCGTCGTCATGTCGTCCAAAAGAGGAATTTCATCTTCTGCGTGATCTGAGGGCAAAAAGGGAAATAAGAATAATGTGATCAAAACTATCTAACATAATGAAATAAAATGATATCTAATAAATATATATCTTACCACACGAATATCGAACAGGGCAACAGACATCTTTATGATAAATGGGAGTACAGCCATCAACGTGTAATGTACATTCTTGCATCACACAGGTTGTCATGTTACGTATACAGTAACAATGTTCACAGGGCTTATTGGGTGTCGGTGGCACTTTAGAGCCCTCAGAAAAATATTTTCCATTTATGCTGCAACCATATTTATCCGGTTTACCAAGTCCAGTTGCTCCATATTCAGCAGGTGACGAAGTCGATGTAGATGTGAGCAGGTCAACTGGAACTATTTTAATATGGTATTATATAAAAAGTTTTCAGATTCATAAAATTAAAAAAATCATATTTTTGGCAAATCATATTTTCTTCATTATAAGCGAATAAAATGGAAAGAAATAATTAGTTGCTACATGATAGGAAATGTTTAATATATACTCTACCATCAGGGCAGGTCACTATTGGACAGCACTGGTCCGCTCTTTTTTCCACTGTACAATCTTGACCGATTGCTTTAGTGAATGGACATACTCTTAAATAGCACATAAGCATCCGGTTGTGGCAAGTACAGTTAAGACAGGGCTCGTTCGTCATTATTCGGTCTCCTTCACCATAATGCTGAAAGTTGTAATAGCATCCTTCTGCGCGACCTGAAAATAATATTTGAATTTTGTTATAATGCTCTTGTTGCAATAATGCGGTATCTTGTATCTATTGGTTTCTAGTAGAAGTAGGTATTTCTGCATAATAATTATGAGATGAGCTTAATTCCATACATTTTTATCCTTTAAATATGCTTTGAGGTTTTCTAATTTAAGTTGTTATTCAGCAGATGTGTGATAGTGCGACAGATTTTTGTAATTCAAGCAATAATTAGTGAATAAAGTGGTTTAACGTTCGGCTCTCTCTCCCTTATCTGCGTATGCGGGAAAAAAATTAACTTGCTTTATAAGTTTTGTTAAATTATTTTAAGTATTTTTGTGTTATTGTATATTAGAAATTTTCAAAGCCAGGAATTAAAAATATTAAATATTTCATTCCCCAAGTGAGAATCTAAGTCACAATCGTCGTGTTTATAATCGCATACTTGGGCCCCTGCGCTACGAAGCAGCCTCAATTGATTTATAACATTCATTATAATGATGTGTTGCACTTACCATCAACCAATTCTAGCGCAGTGTGATCGTTAGCTGTCGGTGCTGAAATGCAAAAAGAAAAATATGAATCTGATAACAATTGATTAATTTTGATTGAAACTTCGCTATGCTGTTATGTTAAGAGATTATTTCGTTCAAAGTTATTTTAAATATATATATTAATCAGCTTCATGCTGTATCCCGCACACAGTAGGGTAGGCAGAGGGAACCTAGTGTTTTTTGAGACACTCCATTCCCCATTTTCTGCCGAATTCTGGAGGCACTGCGTGTTGAGTTGCAGAACTCAACAGAAATATAATATATATTTAATCTCCTCGAGTGGGGATCGAACCCACAACCAGTCGATTTTACAGTCACATTTATACTAAATAATATACTAATTAAAAAATAAACGCAATTATTAGTATACACCGATTATATTACATAGGTTTATTTTAGAAATCTAACGAGCACTCTGAATATATTATACTACTCTGTTTATGTGTGGGCCTATTAAGCTCAAGCGAGACTGGGTGGGTATTAGCTGCAAATCACACGAGCTTTGCAATCGGTCATCGTCATAAGTCATTTTACATATCCGTTTTACTACATATAATTACTGCAGGCGGGCGGCGTGGCGACAAAGCCGTAATTAAAGTAACGGAGAACGTCGTTAACGTCGAAACCGCAGTTTTGCCGTTGATTCGATCCGAGGGCATAAGTCGTAATGCTGTAGTATGTAATCGATTTTCGGATATAATGCTGGAGCTTGAGGTAGTACCGTTAACTTTGTGGCAACGACGCCCAATATATCTCTGCTTAGATTATTGGAAAATAATTCAGCGGTTAGTAGTACTTAGTTAGTCCACAAGTATCATTCATATAAATAAATATAGAGTTAGAGTTCAGTTTAAACAATATATTTATATTAAACGTATGAGAGAGTAGTCAGGATATACATATATTGTTAAATAGTGAGATATCAAGACGGCATGAAAGGTCCGTTAGAGCACGGTTCACTGTGCTGTATCGTCGCACCGCCGTTGCATTGCGGCTGAAGCGCAGGACGCGGACCGACTGCTCTTGGAAAGCTCGCCGGGCTAACGGTTGTCGAGAATGCCGTCAATGTCCACTTTTTGCCTGTATCGATTCTTAATATAGATTTTCATGTTCTCACGATTAGCATCGATTATAAATGTAATATTTTTGATACGTAACGGTATTTTGTTAATTAGCTTTAACTTATCTCAGTTTATTTATAATTTTATCGTTTTTGATTTTTTTAATGCATGCACGCTGTATCCCGCACATAGTGGGGTAGGCAGAGGGAACCTAGTGTTAAGACACTCCGTTCCAAAATTTTATTTATTTTTTAATTGCGCACATGAACGTTTTTCATAATTATATATTTATTATTAGTAATCATATATATTTTTTCAAAAATAATTACAATTTAAATCGAAATATCTAATCAATAAAGAAAATAAGATTAGAATATCTTTAAATGTATACACAAATGAACAGATAAATAAAATACAATATGCAAAATCGTGCATTTAGAATCATGTTCCAAAGTAATCGAAATGGAGATACAACATGAATTTAAAATTTGCACTACATTAATATGGATTGATGTTTCAATGAATGAATATAGTCGTGGTCGCCATGCGTGATGAAGTTCACACGGGTAGACCTAAACATTGTAGGTCGCATTTGAATATACTTCCTATGTATAACATAAATTCAGTACGAATTCTTTGAAGTAACCGTGATGTGGATACTAAAGCTGAGAAGACTAAAATAGCTTTATCTAACGACATGCATGGAGAACAGTTAGTTACCTGACTCCGCGCAAACTACCCAGTGTTTGACCAATTAGACGTTGTTGTTTATGGGCAACGTGACGCAAATTTTCAATAAACAAATATGTTATTTAACTTACCTAACTGTAGATTAAATAATGTATTAGTTTCTATTTATAATTTCAAAATATGTAATCTACGGATATTTTCAACACAATTTTTAATTTCAACTTAGTTTTTAAAGTAAAAATAATAAATACGTGTTATTGAAACGACATAACGAAAGGACATTAAGCTGAAAATTATTAGAATATATGCAGAATGATAAAAGTACACTATCCTACGTAATCCTTAAATGTTTCTTTGCAGAGCAGTATCAAGTATTAGTGATAAAATTAAGCGTATTAAATAATAAGAAGCATTAACAAAATTCTATGCTGTGCAATGGAAAATAAATATATAACAAAATTATTGTTATAACGTCATTGTGAATAATTTAACATATTTATAATTATAATATAATAACATAAATTATAGGCAAAAATAATGTAGATATTATTACTTTGTATTGCGTCGCTTTGCTTTGTGTATTCAGCAGTTCAAAGACGTCAATAATAAACAAAAGAAGTAGTAATGTCGTTTAATTACAAACTAAAATATTAACCTGCTGTAGAGCACACGAAGCACGCGGCCAGCGCGAGAAGCGCCGCCGCCGCGCGCCTCCTATCCATCTGCCGCCACCCGTCTGCAACAAAGAAAATAACAATAAATAAATAACCTAAATCCGAATTAAAAAAAAAAATCATTTTTAACATTCCAACAATTTAACTTCGCTCTGGTGCACAGGCAAAGCGCGGCGTTGGGTTCCACAACTAGAACTCGGCGGAAATTGGGGAACGGAGTGTCTTAACATTAGGTTCCCTCTGCCTACCCTGCTGTGTGCGGGATACAGCGTGAAGCTGATTTATATTATTTTATAAGCAGTATATATCATTGTTGAACCAAAAAATTTAATCATCAGATATTGGTATACCTATAATTTACTTGGACATAATAAAAAGAATCCTTTTGATACGAGTTTTTTTAAATATAAATTCAATTTTATTTCAAGCACAGTAATATGTTAACTTAAAATCTAAGCTTTCATAATCTAATACCGTTATATTCATATATTCACATTCTGATAAGAAATAATTTCAAATATACGAGGCTCTAAATAAAGATTATGGTTATAACCCATCGTAATTTAACATTTTCTATTAAGGTAACCGATCCAAGCTGTCCGATTAAGGCGTTCTTTATTTTTTATTATATTACTGGTTTTATTTATGTGCTTTGAAAACGTAATACATAAACTATCGTTTTTATTCTCAAAACTATTTTATGTCAAAGGAATTTGAATCCTTAATATACATTTTATTTCATACAACCGCAACTAAACTCATTCGGTGACCCTTGTTAAGAAAGCATACTGAAAAAGTAACGATTACACAAAAGTAGCCCAGGCTACACTGTAAAGTGAGCTTATTAAACTCACTTGGGCTATCAAAACAAAATCTTTTAAGTAAAGCTCGTGAGGGAGAACCTTTGTTTTAATAAGAGGGTTAGTACATTATAGGGGGGGTTTGTAAGAATACTCTGGAAAATTTGAGAGTTCTTGGTTTGTGGTGAGATGTAATAAACAGACGAAAGGGGCGATATTTGAGCGGGAATGTGTGTCGTAGAGGGAGGGAGATGTATATTCGTCAGCTGCTAACAGTTTTGCCAATAAGATATTTTTACGAGCACCGGATACATGCATTGATCTTTATTGTCGAGACACTTGTAATTTTGCTTTTGTTTAATGTAGTATAATTCTACTTTGAGCTGAATAATTCTGACAATTAAGGTTAAACATAATTTTATTGGTAAATATATTTTTTATATATATTGTGAGTACTGTAACAGGACTATTAATATCGCTGTAATACAAGTTTTTACGTACTTTGCGATATTACAGCTTGGAATTGTTCTTAGAAACAGGCCAATAAACAAGTGAGCTTATAGAATCGTAAGGTATGATGAGTATTACGAATGCATGTTATAGCCGGTTGCGCAGTTACTTTCCAAGCAACTAACTTGTATTTATGGCTCGTACTTCAAGAGTCAATAACTACGGGGCAAATTATTGTTACTCCGGCTTCGTAGGTATACCCGAGTTACCGTGGGAACGCACCAATCCGCTCGAGGTTCTGCGCACATACGTACATACATATTTGTGTATATATATATATTTACCTAGCCTACCTGAGCTACGAATGTTCTAAGGATTCTTTACATATCCCATACAGTATGTTACCTTTTAAAAAAATCTCGCCCAAGATGTCGAACAAAAGAAAAACGTTCACTGTTTTCTGCTTTTACGTTCGTTCTCACCATTTTTTTTTTATTTTGAACACTTTTTTTTACTTGTACTCCGTAAAAGTCGTGCCCCTAAAGTTTTCCTCAAGAAAACTCTCAATACTAACTCAATTTAAGTTCATCTTAGATAAATAAAATGTCATTCTATTCGCAGATAGAGGGTCCCTCCGTCTAGACACACTTCGCAAGTCACTTTTCCCGGGAGGGTGAGGGCGCGGACGATACACCACTATCTATTTATTTACCTTAGGAGGAGTACCAAGTGTTCGAGACGTTAAGAGGTTCATACATTGAAGTGATGATAGCACGACTTTTCACACTGCCGAAAATGTTATATGATTGGACAAAATTCACACCAAAAGATTCTATATTTACGTATTCATATTATAATTCTAATAATGTTTTTGTAGATGAAGCAGTTTTATATGTTTTTTTTGTAAATTCAATTAACCTACTAAGAAATGACAAATTGGTTGGTTATATAAAAATACAATGGAAGCTATATCCCAGGCGTTATTTAGCGTACCGTTGGTTTTTCTCGTGTAACGTTAAAATACCGTTATATTAATTTAACGAAAGCGAGAGGACGAAGACATTAAGTTCTCACAATATATTAAATTACTTAGTCGATTAATAATGTTAACTAAAAATGTATATTAATCGTTATAAAAATAAAATGTACAGTTTTAGGTTCGTTAGTTTTCACTCAGTTCAACAATGACTGCAAATAGAGTAAAAATAAAAAAATAAAAAAGTCAACTTAATGCTGTATCCCGCATACAGCAGGGTAGATAGAGGGAAGCTAGTGTTAAGACACTCCGTTACTCACTTTCCGCTGAATTCTAGAGGCTTTGCGTTTTGAGTGGCGGAACCTAACGCCGTACTTTGCCTCGGTACCAGAGCGAAGAAATGAACATATACATTCAAATAAATATTTCATTTCTAGAGTAAAAATGAGATTGATTAAAGGCGTATTTAGTGAGCTCATAAAAGGTGATTGAATGAGATCGAAAGGGCGTTGGGCGATCGGCGCCTGGGTCGGTGGCCGAAACGTGTCCGTACTCCACGCTATTTCCCAATACGTAATTTCGGAACACTGCAACCGCAGCGAGCATTGACACCAATTTTGAACATGAACAACTGCTCCAATATCGAAGCATCAGTATTCATTACGTATTATTTTTTATTAATTTAACTTACAACGAAATATTTTTCCGCGTTTTCAAAAACAAGTCGAACGGGGCTTGTTATACATATAATTAATATTATATGATAAAAATTAGTCTTTTAATATGAATAAAGACTAGATATTCAATTCAATTGGTATTTATCGAAGTGAACGTAGATGACAAAAATGTCACTTAAATATTTAAGGTCGATCATTCAGAACTGAGGTGTCACATTGTAAAGCAACGGGCGTGTTCGTGCTACGTTAAAACATCCAGTGCGCGCGCTGCCGTTTGCACAATGCACTCACGTACGCGAGTCGCGATTATCAACCGTCGTAAATTACCAGTGATTAGCATAGGAGTCGTGGACCAGCCATGTTGTTATTAGATTCGTACACACGACTCTACATCGTTATTAGGCGGTAATTGTCGCTGAGCTATGGCGGTCGATTAACGGCAGATTTAGACACTTGGTTGTGGTGAACGGCTTTGGCGCCTGTCTAAGTGCAAATATCAATTACGTTAATTACTTTTGACGGTCTCGATTTAATTACAATGTCTTTAAATTGACATTTTAATTGATGTAGTCGTAAAAATATTTTATCTTATTAAATGGTTTTTAGCGATCATAATATTAATTCTGCTTTATATTTTTATTGGTAGTAATTACCTTTTTATTTATGAAAGCTGAAGAGAACTAGAAAATTATATAGGGCAGTCGAAGGGAAGCGAATTTATATGACAGGGTGAATCACCTAGGGAAATGGGTAGGATGAAAGCAAATATTCGTTTTCTTTGCTTCGTATTCGTAGTTCGTTGACCCGTGCAAATTTTATGTCAACCTACAACAACAACTTTTTGGGTTGTTTAGAGCTCTTGTACATTTTATCTATGCAGAACATCTGTTTTTGTATACTGAAGCTCGACTTTGCAAAAAGTATGAAATATAAAATGGTTTTTTTTATTGTTTGTATTATCCACTTCACTGCTGTAAAATAGGCATGTGCAAGCATCAGTGAAAAGCAAAACCCCTTTCGCTATTCAACGATGCTTAAATTAATATTGAATTTGAGCCGCGCCGATAGGAACGCACGCAAAGCCTACGTATTTCGAATAATTTGGTCAAATCTGCTTTAGACTTCTCTTTACCGTTATCTCATGTTAGCATTCCACTAAGGCACTAGCGAATTATCGTATTTACTTTTTCCATGCTATTTCGTGATTTCGATTTATCTATCATACAATTCGACTGAATTCGTCCAAACATTAAAATTTCACTCGCACCATGACAAAATTTCCGCTGATCAAGTATTTGCTTTGAAAACTAAATCGGTGCCCGCACTTAATATGATTCTCATGGACTGTAGGATTTACCCAAATTTACGACACATTTGTTACATTCATCGAGTGATTTATATGATCGTTTTAACATAAGATTATGCAATGGTTTGTTTCAGTGCTGCGTTTGATGTGAAGCAAAATAAAAATAAGCTAAATCGAGTCTCGCTGGCCAGAGGTGGTATGCGCCGTGTCTGTGTACTCTTAGAAAGTGGTGGTGTGTGTTGTTGCTAGGCTTGGTGAGTTCGCGATTGTTGAGCGGCCGCGCGGATCACACGCTGAGCGTTGCCCCGCGTGCCGAGCCTTACGGGCACCGCGACGACGTAAGCGCCAGCCACCGCACAACTCGATGCAATATTTCCTTTTTTTTTACATACCAAAATATTATTCCTACATTATTGCGCTATTACGTTATCGCGATTTAAAATAGGCATAATTTGGAATTTCTATTCTCGTATCCCTCTACATAAAATATTTCATGAAGACTTTTGGTTGACCCCATAATTTGTATTTCGCTGGGATGTAGGGATTCCTTTATAGTTGTTATTATTATTACAGCGCCCACTGACCCTATCTGACCCAACTCTCGTGCACCCCTCGCTTATCGGCTTGCAAGTCCTTGTATATTAAACTGACCTTTAAATCTGATCATCTCATTTGAAATACAATAAGCGTGATCGATTTATTATAAGAAGATTCGTATGTTAGATATGAAGGAATCCCTAATGACATGTTCTCGTATATGTAGGAATAGGTACGTGCCAGGAAGTAAATGTGCCTGTGATGGCTGTTGACTAGCATTTGAAACCATATATTAATGTTTCGTGTTGTGCTGTGTTTACGAGCACCCAGCCGATAGCTAACCGGCCGACCAGTCATTACCGGCCATATCTCTGTGTAAGGAATGAATGGCAAATACCTGCCTCCAAACGAATGTCAGAAATAAGCTTTAAACGAACTGGCACAGGCACGTAGAAGATTTAACTTCACAAGTATTTTCCGTTAGCTGTTTTATTGCCTCGGACAGGGTTCACAAGCTGCGCAACATAGCTCAAGTTTGAATAACTCAAAATTCCCTGTTGATAGTTAAAAATAAAATTAAATAAAATTAAATAAGCTTCACGCTATATCCCGCACACAGCAGGGTAGCCAGAGGGAACCTAGTGTTAAGACTTCCCACCCGTTCCCCACTTTCTGCCGAATTTTGGAGGCTGTTGATAGTTGTTCCTATGATTATATTTTTACGAGCTCGGAGACCGCCCTACGCTACAAGGCATAAGTGGTTTCGTAGTAAAACACTCAAAATTGTTTGAAAGAAAGCCATCTTTGCTATATGTGCATGGCCTAAAGACAATAGGGTTAAGACAAGTTACATTTTTTTGCAAAAAAAAGAAAAAGAAGCTTAGGCCAAGAAACTGGTTCTGATGCAAAACGATGAAGAAACTAGACATGAAATATTTATACCTCACATTATCATATTACACGGGAATCGTGGTCATAACTTTTGAAATTATGCTCGTATGTATTTTGCACTAAGAAAATGCACCAAAATATATATATATCTAGATTGCACTATATTTATACATTAAACATATAAATTTTGATCTATACTTACATGGGTTTTATGACGGGCCTAAGTATTCACCAGCGTAAGCTATAACGATCTCGTATTATATTTACAATACCTGCTCCTATCATTATTATCGAATGAAACGACTCGAGAGCTTATCATTACGAGCGCCTTAAATAAATGCTATAAAAGTTGTCTTTTAATTAAATTTTGATAAGCAATCACAGAAAGTGATCTCGTTTTAATCGCTTACGTTTTAGTGTTACACGGGTTTATTTGAGTACAATTGCGTCATTTATAAAATTCAAAGAAGAGGTAATTAATACGAATATTATACTTGAGGCCAGTCGTGGCGCAAGGGAACAAAGTGTGATTGTAAAATCGACTGGTTGTGGGTTCAATCCCCACTCGAGGAGATCAAATATTTGCTTACATTTATTTTCATTTCTCCACTCTGGCACCAAGGCAAAAGCCCGGCGTTGAGTTCCGCCATTCAACACGCAATGCCACCAGAATTCGACGGAAAGTAAGAGACAGAGTGTTTTACCATTAGGTTCCTTCTGCCTACCCTGCTATAAAGTTGTTTTATTTATTTTTTATTTAGTACTTTTAATGCTTTCCAAAACTTGAGAGCAAGTCTGCCGCGGTCAAGTTGTGCGTTTAACACCGACCCACATTTAAAGGATACAAGTAGCTGCCGAGAAATTTACCGCTAACATGCCATATAAACTGTATGAATTTTAGGTCGCCACAAGAATAGTATGCTCTTACCGACATCTGCGCAAATATTGATTTAGTAAGTCGCAGCTACAATAGCGTCGGTCGACTGCGCCCGCGCAACCTATCTAGTACTGAGGGCTATCGACGGCACGTCAAAATGGACTTTCTTTCCATCGGCTGTATCGAGCGGTAAATATACATTAGCATTCGTAGCTCATAACAATTTGAGTATAAACATATGTTAACACCTTACGTATAGTTTAGTTAGTTCAGAAAACACAGTTACCATATTAACTTAACTAAGTATATAATAATATCTTGTTTTCATTTTTCCGCGCTAGCGATTTAATCGAGTTATAATTTTAACTATAATTATCTCGTGTACTTCCCCAGTTTTTTTGCCGTTAAGATACTCCGCTCTCCACTTTCCGCCAAATTCTAGAGGAATTGTGTGTTGAATGGCGGAGATCAACGCCTCGCTTTGCCTCTACACCAGAGCGACTACATAAAAATATTAAATATTTCATTTCCTCGAGTGAGAATTGAACCCACAACCTGTCGCGTTTACTTTTAATTAATTTTCAATTATAATTTAATCAGACGCCTGCACCGCGACCGGCCTCAATACATTGGTTCCCAGTATATAAAAAATATTACAATAATTCAATATTTCAAAGTGGCTGATCTCAATAAACAGAGACACAGAAAGTAGTGTTGCGTCTTCCGTAACGTTATTTCACGTCAAGTTTAATATCCAATAATCATAAAAAGAGGGCCTGAGATCGGAAATTACCTCGTTATACACACTCCATTTAAGCAACGGGTGATGTTAAAGGTAGTTTTGTACCGTTACAAGACGCCACAATTAAATCAACTTATCCAAACTTAGATCACTTACAGCTATTACAAATATAAAGTTTTGGATTTAATATAGGAGTGTAATACAAAAAATATGTCGCAATAATTATATCAATAATAATTGTAGTTTATATCAATAATAATAGTACACGCAAATAATCATATTTAATAAACTATATAAATCCTATGTCTCAGTTATGTATGTTTGTCAAAAAATTTACTTAGTAATCAATTATCAAATTACTAAGTAATGTTTTTGTAATTTTATATATATAATACTTTTTGTTTGGTTAAAACTAAGTCTTCACGATAGCGATGCATATCTTTTACTCTAACAAGTTTAAACGAAAACTAAGTTTTTCTTGTTTGAAATAAATTAAGTATCTGTACTATTCGATTATTTGTTTATATTTATATTATAATTAAGTTGTTATTTAAAGCTAAAGAAGTATAAGTTAAGTAAGAAGAAGAATGCGGAACGGAGTGTCTTAACACTAGATTCCCTCTGCCTACCCTGCTGTGTGCGGGATACAAGTATAAGTTGCGCTGTGAAGTGAAGCTGTAGAAAAAAATTTATATATATTTCAACATTTAATTTGTACTTGTTTGAAAAAAATAAGATATAAATAACACATGACCGTGAAAAATTATTACTGAAAACGCATTTACATTAAGGAAACATCAAAAGTTACGTCACGCCTATATATATATATATAATGTTTATGTATTAAAATACCATAATCGGTGTTTTTTAACACTCAAACAGTCGTGATTAGATCCATCATCAAACCACTGAACGAACAATATGCTTGTAATTATTATTATTACCTGTGAGAAAAACAGACGTAAAAACGCTTCTAAATTCTTTCAAGGTAAAGATTCTAACACGACGTAAAAGCAATACAGTGGAGCGGCTCGAATACGGAAGTACCATAAATTAGTATATCTAACTAACGATCGGCGTGGCTGGATTGATGTAATAAAGCCTGAGGCTGCTCGCCAGATTGCTATTAAGGATGCCGTAGACGCCAAGTATCCTAATGGATTCAATTTTATCTCGCTTCGAGTCACGCAAGTACTGCCATTGGCCACATTTTCTCCTTTTACGTGGAAATATTTGTGTGTATTTTAATGTTTACTGAATAATTAAATGTAAGATACTGTTAGTTTGATAAGTTAGTACATTTTGTAGCTTAGAATCAAATTTTCCTTAGTTTTACTTCGCTGAACAGCAAGGTGCCGCCGCGCCGGTGCTGAGGTGGTGCGGTAACGGAGGTTCGTGCTTTTTCAGTCACAGGACAATGACACCTTGCGTTCCGCACGATAAAACAACTTGGATATTTTATATTCAAATTAATCGTTCTTTTATAATTTCTTTATCTTACACAAACGTGGGAAAACACAACAAAGAGAACATGCTAATAAAAACATTATTTTTTCAAATGAAATGATCTTTAATAATACATATTATTATTGCACGATGCCACAGATGCACATATATTGATTAGATGATAAATATTTTTTAAAAACAACATAAATTTAGTTCTCTAATTAAATTTAATAAGATTTAATAATTATTAATTGTTATCTTTTAATTACGAATGGTTTATTTAAAAAAAAATTAATACCTTTAATGTTATATTTAAACGTCAAAGAGAAGTCTAACGACAACGAAAACGAAAAACGATACAAAATATAACACCGTTTTTGTTTTTATACAAACACAATGAATGTTCAGCGCTAAGTAGTCTCCTTATTCTCTCACGCCTCGCTTTCGACTCGGCGAGTGCGGTCCTAGACAAAGTTTGAAGTGAGTGCAACAGACACCAACACGAACTCGTATATATATATATATAT
>DWAN01001070.1:0-19279 GCA_018230445.1 Heliconius hewitsoni
AGAGCGAAGAAATGGAAATATAAATTTAAGTAAATATTTCATCCCCTCGAGTGGGAATCGAACCCACAACCAGTCGACTTTGCAGTCACACTTCGTGACGCTGCGCCACGACTGGCCTCTAAATGTATTCTATTTTTATGTATTTCATATAAATATGATCGCATAATATGTCAAGGTATGTAAGTGAGTTGGACCGCACGGGCGCGGGCGGGCGGTGCTGTTTGGCATGCGAGCCGCGCACGTCTTGAAGGTCATTTATTCGCACCTAAATTATATGTCTATGTGTTAATATACATAAATGTGACTAGATTCCGAGGCTTGTACAAGTATGAGCTCGTGCTTTCCCGAGGCGCACATAAGGCGACGCGCTTGCGCAAGGCTCACGGCGTCGCGTGCGCGTGTGTGGTGTGTCAATGTCGGACGTCGCCGCGGCCACTCTCAGCAGTCGCCGCCTCACGGGCGTCACTTTTAGTTTTACTGTAATATACAGTTTCACAGTAATTTTTATTTACCGTTTTGCAACTAACAATTACGCATTAATCTCGTCGTATCGCGGTTACAATGTTATAGCCTAGTAGTACCAGTAGTATCTGTTGAATATTTGATTTTAACCGTAAACTATGGAAACGAATAAGGTTTTTTAAATTACCTACACTTTAATAAAAATCGAGTTGACTAATTGGTTTGTCACACAGCGGCTGTTTCTATATGCAAGTGACACCAGCTCGCGACACAGGACGCGCGCGCAGCACTATTGCCGGGTCGAGGCCGCCCGCCTCTCGCGCTGCTACTCAGCACCCGGCTCACTACATGTGTGGGTCTGAGTTATACAAGCCCTTGTACACGATACTCGATAATGTCAATATTAAAAAGAAAACTTCTTACTTTTTATACAAAAATACTATTCCTTGTTTTATTTTAATGACGAAATAAAACCTTTTAAAGTTTTTAATATAGAAAGAAATGTATTAAAGAAAAAACCTTAAAATTACTCATTTAATTTCTTTAACTTTAACTTTGTCCCGAACGATACATACTGAATTTAAAATTAACAATTAACAAGAAACTCACGCAAATTTCACAGAATATTAAAAGCAAATTCACTATATAACAATAGTTGCCTTAAAAGCTTCTAATTTTTCCACCACTTTAACGTAATTGTTAAACATCTTGAACCTTTTTGTCCTGTCACACAATCTTATATTCGATCCTCCTCCTTCTAAGTCCTGAGTAATTCTTAAAGGAAACCGTTATCTCTAACCGTTATCGCTATAAAAAATAATGCATGTCGCATTGAAATGCGCTTCGAGAACTGATCTATTACTGTTTTATATGTTTGTGGGTCTCGCGCACTTTTCATTGTATTCTGTTCTCTCAATTCACAAATTAATTATCATCGTCAATTGCCAGAATCGAATACAATTAACCAAACAGCATTTGAATACATTAACTCAACGATTATACATATCAGATTCCGTCTTATCAATGACTACGTGTAAGATAAGATAGATAATCTATGAACATCATAGTAGATGTTGGGTACTGAGTAGTTAAATATAATGTCTCTATTCAACATTCTACATCTAAGTATTGCGTTATACAAAATAATAAAAAAATAAGCAATTTTTTTATATTTTTCCAAATAATATGAAACTTCGAACGTGAACCTTACAATGCGTAAGTATTACGTGGGTTGCGTAAAGGAATTTGAATGTTTCTCTTTGATCGTTTGATCGATTTGCAAGAACGGTAAGGTGGGAAAATAATATGTACCGTATCGGGTATCTGCTTGCATTGACACTTGCGTAAACACGCGGGAACTGTCACAAGAACCTATCAATGCACTTTCATAAGCGCATTATCTACTCCTGGGAGGACCGAGGCGAGCGGGAGGAGGGGGGAGGAGTAGAGAGAGGGAGGGAGGCCATTATTGTCCCCCCTTCACTTTCGATTGTTTCCTATCACATGGGCTACCTTGCCTAATAGGTACACTCCGCAACAATATACACCATTGTTCGTCTTTAAAGCTATTGACCAAAATATCTCGTGTGATTGTTTATAAATGAAGGCAACGCGCGCCAGCAGGCGCGCACAAGCACAGGACTATGGCCATCGATGTAGGAAGTGTGGAGCGGCGCGTTTATTTGACCTTGAATTGCATAATGTTTTCACTTACCTAATAAGGTATTTAAAGTTTTGACTCTACATTATTATTTCTGTACTACCGACACACAAAATTACGGAAAGGGAAAAATCACTCCTTACTTGATTCTGTCAACGTCGTCTCTACACATAGGCGTATCATTATAATGTTTATTAATTTACTTACATGTATATTAATGTTAATTGATTCCGAAAAATAATCACGTATTACCCCAAAACGTCGATGACGATATTCATAAGGAGCATCTATTAGCTAATGTATCCGACGTCCGCGATGAGCGTTTGTTATCAAGTAATATTATGAAAGTTCACAATTGATTTGACCCACATATAGAGCCCTCCCTCATTCCCCTCCCCTCGTTCCCTCATTGATATATTGCGCTAGAGTTGCGAGTGCTGATCATACTTACTTTTAAATGTATCAAAATCGTTTAATATTTTGTGTATTTTGAATTTACTGAATAATAAAAAAAAAACTCTGTAGCCGAAAAAAACAAAACATTATAATATCTATCAATGTAATCAGATATTTTATTCTCACATTAAACTCCTAACACATACGTAAATATTATTATATGTACGTATAGTATGTATGTCAACGAGATATTTATACTCGCAGTGCGCGTAAGGCCTTGGATCAAATTGAAAAAGTTGAAAGAACGCATGTCGACTACGAGATTGACTCAACTAGGAGTTATGATCTTGTAAGGTTGGCGCGGAAAATGGAAAAAATATAAAACCGTAAAAATAGTATAAAAATGTTAAATGTGTTCGTTTTTGGTGTCTTATGCTTTTATTTCTTGTGATTGGTATTGTTAGTGGCGAGAAATAAGATTAAAGGCGAGACGGGATGCTGCGGGAAAAAGAAAGTGTTTGATCGACCACGACCTCAGATAGTGACTCTATTAAGTAACTAAATTATGGTAAAACGAATTCTCTTAGTAATTACAGAAATATGACGGCGGTGATCGGTCAAATACTTTTGCAATTCGTGTGAGAGACGCTACATATATGTCCACTGTCTGTGTTGACAGGTTGACCTTCTTATACATTAACATATGTTGCCGGTGGCACTTTGACTCCATTACAACATCCACAATTAAATTATATACACAAAGAAAGAAGCGGAGCGAGTAGCTGTGTCATAATTATATAATACTGAGAACAGTGCGATGCGACCGGCGCGGCGCGGCACCGGCAGGCGAGCAGTTCACTTTATCTATACAATGTACATTTTTTACTCTTTGTATATGTTTTTAATTAAATATTTATTTAAATTTATATATTAATTTCTTCGCACTGGTGTCGAGGCAGAGCGCGGCGTTGAGTTTCGCCACTCAGCACGCAATGCCTCCAGAATACAATTCAGAAAGTGGGGAACGGAGTGTATTAACACTAGGTTCATTCTGCCTATCCTGCTGTGTGTGGGATACAGCATGAAGCTGATTCAATTTATATTCCTATACAAATAAATTCTTAATATAATAGAAATAAAATATTTATTGTAAGCTTTAAGCAAAATATATATATATTTTAGCTTATTATGGCCGGCAATTATATATAATCCGCGTTCTATAATAAAAAAACACTAAATTCAAGAATTTTTATGAATACTACACGGAATAATGTTAAAAACAATTTTTATGAGTTTTTAAACATTCAATATATGAGAAAGAATAAGCAATGTGATACTATTGATAAACAATATAAATTCGTTATAAATTCTTTTAGTAATATAGAAAGCGGGCGTGTTTGTTTATTTACATAAAAGTATATGCACTTACGTCGAGCGGCTGTAGAGTGTTGTCGTCGGCGAGCTGGCGGCGTAGGCGCAGGTGGTGCGCAGGGGAGGGGGCGCGCGCGGCGGCGGCGGCGAGCAGCGCGGCGGACAGCGCGAGGAGCGCGAGGCGTGCGGCGACCATCGTGGAGGGACTGGGACTGTGCTGGCGACGCGCGCCACCACCAGCACCACCGCTCCGCCGCCTGGTGGTGGGGCGCTGATGTAACCTGCGACCTAGCGCCGCCTCAAGGCGACCGCGCGGGATGCGCTGCACCTGTGGAAATTAAGTATTTAATGAAAAGTACATTAGATAAATTACAGCCATAAATTTTGCTACTTAAAAGGTAATGGCATCGAAAACATAGCAAAGCAGTTGGACAACGTCAGAATGCAAATACAATGACTGTGGGTTCGCTCCCATTCGGGGAATTAAATACTTTTCATTTCTTCACTGTCAACAAGCAGTATCTTAGATACGAGTGAAAACTCGCTTTTCTCTTCTGTCTTACCTAAAGTGTTTGTATAATAACGGGACGAGAGTTTCTAGCGTAGGCTCGATAATCAGAGCGATCGACGAAATCTACTTTAAGTTATAGTTGTCTCGTAATTTGTGAAAAAAAAATATAGTTGTTGCCACTACCTTTGATCTCTTTTAAAAAACATTACAGGGTAGGCAGAGGGAACATGTGAATGTAGGGTTAAGGCACTCCGTTCTTAATTTTCTGCTGAATTCTAGAGGCATTGCGTCTTGAGTAGCGGAACTCAACACTGCGCTTTACCTCGTTACCAGAACAAGGAAAAGAAAATATTAAATATTTCATTTCCTCGAATGGGAATCGAACCCACATCCGTTTACAGTCGCACGCTTGTGCCCCTGCGAGCGTTTCCTCAGCGTGAAGTATATGATGAAGTGAATGATTATAATAAAATTAAAACATTTGAACACTTTTCTCGGCACCTTCATTTGTTTGAATGTTTCATAATCTGCCTGCTTTGTTTCATAAAACTAAACGCCAATTCAAAACAGTTATGGTTTCTAGTGACAGTTTCTTCTGCTTCCTGAAGCCCAAATGACGTCGACGCCGGCGCATCCCGACTGCAGGCGTCATGTTTCTTGGCTCAGCGGATCATATTCTCTATTTTATATTGTGGTCGAGACAATATTTTACTAAACTAAATTTTCTATGAATTATAGCGAATCATCTTAATATAAAGATACTTTATAAATAATATCAATTCGTTTTTTTATGAATTCATGTATCAACGTGTAAATTCTAATTACACGTTAATGTAAATAAGACACGAAAGGTCATGTTACAAAATATCAAGTCGCTATCTCGTCAGCGTCTACTTAATATATTCAATATAAAATTAATCTAAGTGAATGCAGCCAGGACAAGACAAGATTAGCAGGTACGCTACTGGGACTATATTAATGTAAATCATAATAATATATAACCCCGTGTTACATTTTTTCTTTAATATTTCTGTTATTGTATTTTTTAGCTTCACGTTGTACCCCGTATATAGCAGGCCAGATAGAAGTAGCCCATTAAGACACTTCCGCTCCCCAGTATCCCCCTAATTCTCGAGGCATTACGTGTTGAGTGGCAGAACTCAACCCCGCACTTTGCCTCGTTACTAGAGTCAGGAAATTAAAACATAAAATATTTCATTCCCCCGAGTAGGAATCGAACCACATAATCGCGCGCCCGTGCCTCCGCGCGCGGCCACTACTATATACAAGTTGTTATTAAGCTAAATTATAATATTTTTGTAGTATGTTCTAATGTCCTTGCAATAACTACAATTTAATTGAGCAACAACACTTTAGCGCTCTTGATGGCTACTTACTTATTTCTAATATAATATTTGGCTAAGCTTAACAAAAAGTAATCCCAACGAAACTCTTTATAAATATAACGAGTATTCACTACTCTGTCGCTCAATACACGGTGTTTTATGACCGTTTTTTTTTGTATATTTTTTATATGAAAGGATATTACATGACTTTCTTTGTATCAATAGAACTATTTATTATCTTTAAGTAGGAATCACTAAAGTACCTGTCATTAAGCAAACATTAACTAATATTATATATTAGGTGTCATCGTGATTCACTTAAAATGATTACAGATTAAGTTAAACGTTAACTAATCGTTTTTCTAAATACACAAACGTGTTCCGTTGTAGCTACAACTTAAGACTGAAAACTATGCGAAGCAGACTTCACTTTAATTGGAATTTCAGAACGGTTTTGAATGGTTCAGAAACCGTTACCGTTATAAGATTTTCATTGAAACGGCATCACTTTAGCAATAAATCGTGACCAAGCTTATTTGCATTAGAATCGAATCTTATTCCTTATATCCAAATTAATTATTATCATTTAGCAGTATTCCGTAGCTTACACGCTTGCTTACGAAACACGCGATTACAAGCATTGATGCTTCAATTAGATAACTAACAAGTGTAACGCCACTTCCATGTTAAATATTCGTAAATATCATAAGTACATGAAAGTAAGTCAAAAATATAGGATATAACAACTACCGTAGAGCGGTAGTTGTTATATTCTACATTTCTGACTCGTCGTACTCTACCCACAATTATTTAATATACTTATAACTGTTCAAAATTATAAATATAAAAAAGAGTGATTTCCGATAATCAAAAAGCAGAACGACTTACATCTGATAAAAAAATTTAGAAGTATACATTTTTTCATTTACATGGCTTCGCTCTCTGAATGAAATATGTTTAAATGTATTCATGATTGATGAAATAGTAATCAAATGTAATAATTTTACGTAAAGATGACCTCTTCTGCTTCTTGAAATTTAAAACAATTTAAAACTTAACCTTTACATTATACGCTCCGTCAACCTTTGCGCTTCATGCGCCTGCTCACACACACACACGGTACACCCTGAATCCTCGTGAAGCCGTGACGCAACCGCGTGGACGCAACGCGCCCCACTGAGCCACATATGACTCATTACGGGTGTCTTTTGTGATCCGTAAGCCCTAGTACAGAAGGGTCGTCTTCTGTAGCGGCTCCCTAGCTAAATCACTGACTTATTGGACAACGAACTGATGACTTCAATCATTCAACATTTGTATCTCATACTCGTATATCACAGTATGCGAGATCAGCGTAAACCTGAAAATAAAACTTAATGTTATGAAAAAGTCAATTATAAAATTTACTACTAATTTTTATTTTGCTTATAACGCAAATGTTGAATTATCAAAGTCATCAGTTTTATGACAGAGTAAATTTTTAAGTATATTTCGTTGTCCAATAGGTGAGTGAATTAGTTTGGGAGCCGCTATAAGAGACGACCCTTCTAGTACAGAAGACTAGACTTACCGTTCACAAGAGGCAACTCTATTTTTACAATGTAGTGAGACAGATGTTGCTTATGGTACCTAGATAGAACCTAGAGTCAAGTAGAGTCAAGATAATTCGTTGTTCACTTTCCGCCAGAATTCCAGACGTGCGTGTTCAGTGACGGAACTTAATATTAATGTAAATTTAATATTTGAAAAAAGAACAATGCCCTTCCGGTTTAAAAGTAACTATCTAGTAATTTCTATAAAGTTTCAGTACGCGCTATGCGCAATTACTGCGATAACATCGTTGAAACACTATCGTTGTTTCCGGTCGCAGGTTATTAATTTCTGATAAAAAACTTTTAAATCGTGTTTAATATCTTAAAAAATAAACACACACAAACACTAAACAAAACACTTAACATAAATTTAAGACGTACTTACCTAACTTCACGCTTTATCTCCAGCAGGGTAGTCAGACAGAACGGAGCGTCGAGCACTACGGCCTCTACATACTTCTTTCGCCTCGTCCACTGTCGTCATCCTCTCCATGCATGCCGGGAGGTCCTCATGCTTTTTACGTGACCTTCCTCTAGTATATTTGATACTGTGTTTTCGAAGGTCCATCGAGGTCTATCCATCGAGATCTGCCTAACCTACTACACATGCATACACATTTCTTTAGGTTTTACATTTATTTTTTTTTAAATTTTATATTATTGACCCTATTTTACATAAGAATGACGAACTAGTGAACTAATGTTAGGAATATGACATTTAATAAGATTATAACGATGTGATATTGAATAGAAAAAAAACTAAAATTGAATAGTAAAAAAACTAAATGTATTATTTTTAGAACACCTAACACGAAAGTTGTTAAAGCCGATGTATTTTTGAATGGTGAACCTGTAGATCCTGTCGATTCTACGGTATTTCTCGATATCACCATAGACGAATAATAATAAAATATGTATTTGTTTAAAATTGATTTAAAAAAAATAGGTCCCGCTGAGTTTCTTGCGCCGGTTCTTCTCAGGTCTGCGGCATTAACTTTAGTCAACTGGTGGTAAATTATTTGACATTCAAAAAATGAAGCATGTAACTTCTTATTATATAAATTATTTAAATTTGAATTTATTATGTACATGAGTTACTCATTCCTGTATTATATCATTAAAAAAATGGATAAAAATAAATGTTCTATTATTACATAGACATTCGTTTTAGTATAAATTGATAATAATAAAAATAATAAAAGTAATTAATATGAATATCTACATTGTGATACATAGTAAGATTTCAGTATTTTTTAAAACTGTTTCCTCTTATGTTTTCTAAGTATTAACATTCCACTGTGCGAAATTTCATGAAACGATTATTGCTAGGAATAAGCACGTCTTGATTATACCACGATAGTAGAGATGTACAGATGTAGAGACAAATACCTAAAACAAGAGAGTAGAAACATCGATGAATAAATATGATATCTTTGTTTATTCTTCTAATCATATTTATTAATATCTAAATTATAATAAGTATTCATTTTCAGTGCGAACTAATGTGGGCCAAGAAAGTAAACCAGCCTTAGCTCAGGAAGAGAGCGAGCGCCGTGATAGCCGCGGCCACTGACCCCGCGCCGTGAAAGATAACTATTTCGCCACCCCGATGCTCGATGTTACATCGTGTTTGTTGCGCTGTGCATATATCGTAATACATTGAGAATATTGCAGTACTTTAAGCGGATTCACTCATATTTCGTTTTCATTCACGTAAGAAATGAAAAAGAATGTACAATAACTATATTGTGTTTAATAAACATTTTCATTAAACAGGAAGTGCTAAGAATTGTAAAGAACTTAAATAAGTAACAATACAATGAACATACTAAATGCTTTATTCTACTAGTCACTTCTTTCTTTACGAATATTGACGGGGTTATAAATATAGAATATGAAGTCTATGTTGAGATGACCGCCATCTAGAAAGTAGCATTTTTCTACTGTGCTTTATTTTACTTGCCAAGACCATTAAATGTCCTAGACAAGGTTGTTTAAGAAGAATTTAAAATTTGCCATTTTAATTTGGGTCTATAATACTACAGAATATAAATAATATTATATTGTGACCACAACTAAAGGTGTACACAAAATTTCCCATCAAATGGTTAACAGAAAGAGGGTGAAATTTCAATTATTAGTTACCGACAACAAGCTCAAGCTAAATAAAACCGTTTAAAAATGAAACATTCATGTTAATAATATGTCGTAATTCGAAAATATTTAAGACATCAACGATCTATTTTCAATCGCACATAGTTGCACGCGTTGATGTCTTTCCTATTAAAAATACGAACAATATAGCTTGTATATAGGTATATATATAGGTATGTATATTTTATTTTTAAAAAATCCCGCGTCATGTAGGCAGATTGAACCTCGTGTTAAGACAATTCGTTCCTCATTTTTCGCCAATATCGAGTGGTGAATGGTGGAAGTTTCGCTATGTTATCAGAGCGAGTAAATGAAATGATTAAATAATTTTCCTCGAGCGGGAATCCTACATACAACCATTGCGTTTACAGTCAAACGCTTATGCCTCTGCTAAACGACGGCCTCATGTCAATATAATTTTGACATATATTCGTATTAAATGTATGAAACATTAATCTTAAAAATAATTTAGCTAAATTATAATAGATCGTATGTATAATGAAATATCGACAACATGGTGGCTTAGAAAGGGATTATATAACGTATTTAGCAAGTTAAAGGACAGTGGAACATGATTCAAGCTTAGAAGTCAAAATTATATAAGTCGGTTCACAATATCTGGTTTAGTTGTTATTGAGAAAAATACCTACAATGAATAAAGTAGTATAAACCTGCGAGTTCTATAACAATGTTTTTAATTTTAAGCTCATACTTTTGTATGAAAAGAAATAAAAGCACTTTTACGTTTACATCAAAAAATGTTTTTCTTAATACCCATTCAAAAGTATGCAGTACTTTATGTAAAATAAAAGTAAAGATATTTCAAATTATAATATATGTAAAAGATACGTAGTTATTAACTTTGTTAATCATGATGTTCCAATCATAACAACGCACTGACGTTGTCAGTTGTTGATCCAAGTACTCTAGTTCGGCAATCCAGAATTGGCAAAAAGATCGGTTGTATGGAACTAAATATTAATGTTTGCTTTATTAGTTAATCTAGAAAAATAGCAACATCTGAGTCTAAGTAACTAGTGTATACTAAATTTTCACCATTGTAAGTTTATTATTAGCTATTTAATAAATAAATAGGCTTCCCGCACGGTAGAAATAGGAACCTAGTGTAAAGATACTCCATTCCACGCTTTCCGCCGGATTGCCGCCGGATGTCTGGAGGCATTGTATGTTAAATAGATATTTCATTTGTTTGAGTGGGGATGGAATCCATGGCGCCACGATTGACCTCAGATAATTACGTTAATTACTATTAAAATATCAAATGTGACATAGTAACAAATCCGTAAACAAAACTTTTATTTTTCATTGTTTAAATAAGTAATGTTATCTTACTAATTTATTTAACGTAAAATTAAAATTGACCGACTTGGAAAAGGAAGTGGTTAAACAATACTACATTAATTCATATGGCCTTTGCCTAATTTAGTTACAATTTTCTATAAAAAAATAGCATTTGATGTTGTAGTATTTAAATATTAATTAAGTTTAAATAAAAAACAGTAAACAGAGACTTTTTTTAAATATGATAGGTATAACATCCCAAAAACCAAAATTACCACATTAAATATATATTTTATAATAAATATTTGAATGAAAATGCAGTCTGTCGTAAGTACGCAAAAGACGTATCAGTGCGACGAGACCTTCGCCTCTGTCCCGGCGCCTCGACACCGTCACCCCTACTCCCTGCCATTATGTATACAGAGTTACGACTATTATGTTAAAGAATTACATTTTAACCGTTTTTTGCTATTGTAATATTTATATTCTATTCTTTTTTTTTCACGCCTTATCCCGCACATAGTAGGGGCAGAGAAGCGAAGAACCTAGTGTTAAGATATTCATTCTCATTAAGATATTTCTGTTCGTCACTTTCTATGGATTTGTGAATCGTGAATAACCGTTGATTTAATATCTATCACAATTCACATAATATACATTCAAATAAACAGAAATTATATTTATAATTAATTGTCACTTAACATTAATCCCTTTCAAATTTAAATAATTAAGTAGGATTCTCGACTTATGTTAGTTGAACTAAAGATATAAAAATTTCTAATAACTCTTATGTCACTGTACATTTTGCACCTTCGCTTACCAAACTACGATTTATTGATTATGTTATAATGTAGAGATCAGCGGCAACTCGCGTACTCTACGCTAGGGTCATCGTGCAATCACCATTGACGAACTCTGTACGTTATATACATTACACGGAGAGAGGAGGGCCGCTATGGTGGAGCACTATCTCTACCACATACGTGGTAGAGATAGTGCTAGGTATATACATACCTATAGTATCGAATCAATTCAAAACACTAATACAACGTAGAAAGAATAACATAAAACAATATCAATAATATTTATTCTGTTAGGCGTTTGGCTTTGTTTAATTTTTTTTGCTTAAAATACTTTTGACGGTTTGACAAAGTGATTGAAATAAAAAGTAACACCCAGGGGTCTAAATTTTAATTAAAAAAAAATATAGCTTCACGCTGTATCCCCCGCACACAGTAGAGGAGGCAGAGGGAACCTACTGTTAAGATAATCCTTTCCCCATTTTCCGCCAAATTTTGAAAATATAAATTTAAATAAATATTTTATTTCCTCTATCGGGGATCGAATCCACAACCAGTCGCGTTTACAGTCACACTTTGTGCCTCTGCGCCACGACTGTTCTTAATTTAAAATTGAATATACATTTTTTAATTTAATATTGTTCAGTGAAATTGGCACATTTGTTAAAAAAATAACTTATACGAAATTAAAATGTTTTTCAGTTAGATACGAATAAAGTGCTAACACATAATTAAAATACACATATCACGATCTGGCAAAGCATGTCGTTAAGTTCTGCCATTAAATACGACAACGACTCCAAAAAAGGAAAAAGAGAGGAACGCCCAGAAGTGTTTCAGGTTCCCTTTGTCTACACTGCTATGTGCTGTATTCCACAGTATGAAGCTAAAAAATATCGAAGAAATTACAATTGACTTACTCTTCAGAATGAAAACTACTAGTTAGTAGTTTGTACAATATTCATTACATCTGACGGTACCCACTCTGGGTATTCCTATACCGGGGGGTTTAATGTAAAATATGACAGTTTATAGTTGATGTTGACATTCGTTCACAAAGATAATGCAGTTAAAAAAGGAAGGCACATAATATTACGGATACAAAGGAAATGTAAATTTTAAAAAATATTTTATTTTATTATAATAAAACCATACGATCAATAATTGTTTATAAAGTGAGCAGCTTTATAATATAAGTGAAGATGCACATTCTCACAACCAAGTAACAAATGCACAGTCGTAATATCATACAGCATTACTAGTACATACATAATAATCACTCACTCACAATACTCACTCACAATACTCTACTAGTTTGACTATTGCAAAGTTTATTTCCTTCTCAGATTTTAAGACAAAATAAAAGCCAAAAAAACCTATTTACGTAATAAGATTTCATAATTGGAAGTCCGCTTCCATCTACGGTCATAAGTAAATAGACTTTTTCCAGATTACACATCCGATGTGATGAAATACGAGTACATGTGTTCACTCAACAAGTAAAAACTATCATAACACGCTTTATGTTTTAAGTTGAGATCGACTAACAACTCTGCAACAAATAACATTTGTGTTCGCAACTTGTAGCTGCGCGTCTGCTCGTCGTAGATGTTATATATATAAAAAAGATTTATAAAATTATTAAATAACATTCTCGTCATAAAGGACAATAAATAAGTATAACATATTAAACTTATGAATATTCACGAAAAAATTCTGTAACCTTGTGATAGAGAACGGCAATAATACTGGTTTAAATAATTGCAAGCAAATTTACCACGTCGTACGAATATTGCTAAGGCTACTTACAAACTTAAGACAATTTATCGCATTACAACAATTATTATATGATGATAATACTATTGTAAAACATGTTAACAATATTCATAGATATTCAAAAATTATCTAATTATTTAGATATTCTTATGGGCTACCATAAGATTATTATCATGTGGGATGTCAAAGCGACTATCATTGTGCCGATAGTGTTTTTAAGTAACGGTTTAATAACGAAAAGCGTTGACTACCATCTTAAAAGATTATCGCTGTTGGATCAAGAACAGGAAGAAGAAAGCAGTTTTACTTGTGACGGTGCGTATTGTGAGGAGGTTCCCCTCTCTAGAGGTCCCATCAACGGAGAGTGTTTTTTTATATTTTCAAATGTATTTTTTTTAAAACAATTTATATATATAAAATGTAAAATTTATTTCTGTTATGTAATAAATGTATATATTGTGATTTATGTATATTCAGAATTCGGCGGAAAATGGGAAATTGAAGTAGAAACGGAATATTGCAACACCAAGGTTCCAGGTTCCTTCTACCTAGAGTAGGTAGAAGGAACCTGGAACTTCTACCTAGAGTAGATAGAAGGAACCTGGAACCTTGGTGCGGAATACAAAGTGAAGTTGAAAAAATATTTATGAAAAAGTACTATAGAAATATACATCTATTGTACACAATTCTATCTTATATATTATTTTTTTTAAAAACTGTATCACTTTGTATTCAACACACAAAATTAATTAGGTTATTATACAGTGAAAAAGATTATGAAAGAAAACAATAAACATTAATTAATAAGTGTTTATTATATATCAATTATCTAAAAATGTATTATTTATTATTGGACATCAATACTTATATAGACATAAATATACAATAATGTATAAAAAAAATTAAAAGCTAGAAAGACCACAGATTTTTCTTCTTATCAGAGGCCAGAAGTCGACTGTAAACGCAACAGGTTGTGGGGTTTCATTCTCACTAGAAAAAATTAAATATTAAATATTTAAATTTTCCCGCCCTGCTAACGAGGCGAAGCCTCCAAAGCATTCGATTGGAAGGGGGGGGGAATGGAAATGTCTTAATGGTAGTGAAGTATCTTAACACTAGATATGTGCGGGATATATCGTTCACGACGTTCAGCTCAAAAAACTATTATATCTATTATAAATAATACATATACAGGAATAGTTCAAAGCCAGTAAATAAAAAAATTAACAATGTAGGATTCCGTACTTATTTAAAACCTTACAAAAACCGTTTAAATAAATCTAAAAATAATAATAAAAATAATTTTACGCATTCTTAAAAAAAATACAAGCGAAATATATAAAGCTATAGTGTTTGTTTTTCTTTTCCATTTGTTAACTTTTATTATTTAAGCTTTAATACTAACAAAATATGGGCATGTGTCTGAAATAAAATAATAAAATAAAATAAAATAAATAAATAAAATATAGGATATTTCAATAGGACAAATTCTATTATTTTTATACAGTTAAATAATGGCCGACTTTGTAAAGAAACCGGACAAGCGCGAGTCGGGTTCGTCCACTGAGGGTTCCGTACAATTAGTGCATCGTAAAAAAGATGTATAACGTGTATTGGAATATGCACACCAAGCCTTTTCACCTGATACCTCACTTGAAGTAACGGCTTTAAAACCAATTTTTTTCCTCCTTTTAAGGCTATTATATTTTATGATTTAACCACAAACGTATAGTTTTCAGATTTTTTCCTGAACTAGTAGATGTTAGCTACTAAATTTTATAATTCTAGGTCAACCCGAAGTACCCAGTAAGTAATTTTAACGATCGTTTCTTTCTTAAGTAAAAATACTACACTGTAGACTTGAGTATATGGTTTGAATTTCAAGTCGATATCGCGTTTTAGAGTTAGAGGCTCTTGACAGACGGACATATAAACAGACACAAAGTGATCTTATAAGGGTTCCTTTTTTCTTTAAAGGTACGGAATCCAAAAAATAATTCTTAAATGTGATGTGGTAAATTTTACTATCAATATGTTATATATACAAAAAATATTCACAACTTAAGACAAAATGGTCGCGTCTTATTTTTATAAAAGACCTATCGCACAAAAACCAAAAGGAAGTCTTGAAGCAAGTTAGTTTCGTGACATTTTTTAAACTTGCTAATCATATTACCTAAAGAAATGATTTTGTCGATCAAAGTTTGCAAAAAACAACGTAACTAAAGGTTCTTGTTCAAAAGATTCAATTAACTCCCCCCTGCTTGTTACTGTTCAGGTTTTTGTTTCAGCAATTTATTAGCATTTGGAACTTAACTCCTAAAAGAACAATGATTAAGAATACTGTCTAAGATATTATAGGCATTTTGTTATAAATATAACAAAATATTTATTGATTTATTATGCCTTTTTTGCAAAGAGTTACGTACTCCAACTGGAGAACAAAGGGATAATTAAAGACTTTTTATTATATCGCAAGTGCTCCATATTATTGTTAAGCAATTTTAAATAATAAATTGAATTTTCAGATAAATCACTATTATTTTGAATAGCTTTTCAACAAACATCAATTTATCGTTTAGCTTATCAGTTAATTAAACTGTTAAATATAACCATCGAAACAAGGCTACGCCAAAATATATTATAATATAACACTTCGGCATTAGTCGTATCTAGATCAGGGACGACCCATGCTGTTCAGTTTGACTGTATCCACATAATATTCATTTTTATTTTTATATTACGTGGTACAATAAATGATGTCGTGGCGCGGGGGCACTGGCGCGCGAATGTAAACGCGACAGGTTATAGGTTCAATTTCCACTCGAGGAAATAAAATATTTAATATTTTCATTTCCGTTGAGTTCTACCACTTAACATGCAATGCCTCTAGAATTCGGCGTCAAATGGGGAGTAGAGTATTTTAAAACGAGGATCCTTCTGCTCTATAGAATGTTTGTAATACATCGTACATAAAAAAATACGAAGTTATAATTGTAAATAACAGACTTTGCTGGAGCCTTACATAATACACAGACAGTTACACAGAACGGTTCTCCGTCAAGTCTATGGTGAGTGACGGTTATGACCAAATTAACTTTAACTCTAACTTTAACTTTTTATATGCACCGTGTCGTAGTTCATTATCTATATCTATAAGAATATGATAAATTTGAAGAGTTTGTTTGTTCAAATACTTTAATCTCAGGAACTACTATTAGCTTAAAATGAAAAAAAAAATGTGTTAAATAGTTCATTTGCCGAGGGACCCTTTAGTTTTTATGTTTTGTCACACGTCATACGTTATTTATAGTTGACATCTGACCACGCTGACCACGTGGGCGATGCAGCAAGGAAACTTGTTATCTTTATAGTTCAATGCACAAAATTGAACCCCTTTTACATTTTATATACAAAGGATCAGTTCTGAGTAGTAAGTAATACTTTAGTCATTTGTAAAAATCTCCTTAGTGTGGTATAGTGACCAAAGCGCTTGGATGGTTTCCAAGAGGTTCTTATTCATATCCATAAATTTACCTGAAAGTAGTAGTACTAGACAGATTTGAGTAATTTTTTTGTTAAAGAACAATTTTTTTTCGAAGACATGAACACCGCCTTTAAGATATAACACTCATAACAGAAAAAGTCTTTACGTACAACAGATGATAAAAGTACAGTAAAGGACGACAAGTGTCGAAATCTCGTCGAAACTTTCGAACAGAGATGAAACTGAAAATCAAACCGTGTTTTTTATTTTTAGTTTTATGTATCGACCTCTGTTAGAAGTATGTATTTAGCAAATAGGTACACATTTTATGCAGTTATATTTTAT
This sequence comes from Heliconius hewitsoni, assembly GCA_018230445.1. Taxonomy (NCBI): domain Eukaryota; kingdom Metazoa; phylum Arthropoda; class Insecta; order Lepidoptera; family Nymphalidae; genus Heliconius; species Heliconius hewitsoni. The sequence continues at coordinate 17,203 of DWAN01001070.1, forward strand.
TATGTAAGCATTTTCATATAAATCATATATAAACTTACGATAAGAAATAAAGTTACATTCACTAGAGACTGATTTATTATGACATGAAATTTATAGTAAATCTGTTAGCGTATGTTGCGTTAGTTGTGGTGTGTGTTAGTTAGATGAGGCGACGCGATGTCGCAACGTGGCCTTTACTGGTATTAATGCTAATTAAGTTTTTAATTTTTTATTAATTATTTATCATTAAACCGTGACAGCCTGCTAGCTCCTGGCTCCTGGGTCTGATGTAAGATCTCCCGTCGAGACGAGCGCCGACTACTGCACACAATTACAACACACATAATAACAAAAATACATACCATTAGAGCTAACCGCGTCGCTTGCGGATGACGACAAGCTTAGACATCGATATAGAGATAGGATTATATAAAGTTTACGTAACGGCGAATATAAATGTAATGTTAATTATTGACCTCATAAAGTTACTACGCTCAAGTCGTGCCAGTGTGATACAGGACAGCATGAACTGTTACACCTCCCCGATAGTAGTACACAGTAGTCTACAATTACACCTTACAAACACTTGTGTTACAAAATTACATATTTTAATCTTTAGAGGTTAAAATAAATGAATATAGATCATATGGAATATATAAGAAATTAAACAAAAACTAAAGCATTCATTTAACGCTTTATTCCTAGCGGGGTAGTCAGAGAGAGTCTCTACATACCTCCTTCGCCTCGTCAACTGTCATCAACCTCTTCATGTATCTGCCCTCTGAAGAGTTCTCATGCTTTTTACGTGACCTTCCTCCAGTATCTTTGATACTGTTGGCCTCGGTTGACTAAAGCATTAAGTTTGGATAATTTGACCACTATGATGTGAAATGCGTGCAAAAGGCTAAGCTTTTTAAGGAGTAAATCTCCTTATCTAAAAAGTTATTGAGCCTCAGATCCAGTGTCATAAAAATTCTTATAATTCGGTCGTTAGCACCGCAGCTCGAGCACTTCCTATACGACTACTTTACTTGAGTTAACGCGACTACTTACGCTCTATTCTGAACTTTGCTAAAGTTTGAGAAATACCAGAGAGATTTGATAATCCGGGAGATATTACATGTGTTCACTCCGCCTCGTCCCACCACCTCGCTGAGAACTGCTCTTGAGGAAATTGTTAGGAAGTTGGCTTTGGGAATATATCGCCACAAGTTGACGTTCTCGAGACCGATGCGTGGTGACGTCGCAATGGGGATTCACTTTCCTCCTGAAGTCAAGTACTCGTACCTTGATATATTAATACTTTATTGTTGCAATTATTTTACATTACTGTTCAATTACACAATTATGAAAGGTTTCTTCAAGGATATTTTTGTTAACTTTAGTAAGGAATTCATTTTTTAACCTCTTTGACATTGACTCCCGCCGTTTCGTGCGGACGCGCTAAGTGCGTGTGAGACAACATGCCGTCACTTCACACATTGTGATATATCTCGATAAATAAATACTGATAATTACTTAAGACTAAAATAAATACTTTAAATATTTTTAATGTAATCATTTAAGTAACATTTAATTTATATGTATATAAACATGAATGTGAATGACTACATATTTTATTGATGCAATTAAACGCTTGGATGAGTTACAGGAATCTATCAGTCAGGCGAGTTAATTCTATAATATTGCAATAATATTAGCTTATGTAAAGTAACTGTAAACCAAACGGACCTGATCAAATACTCTTACAAATCTCCTCATTTCTCATTCTTGGTCATTAATCATATTATTAAAAGTGGGTTAACACACCTAATTATATGTTCATAGTGTATTTAATAATATCATAGGGAAAATCCGTATAAGGGCGACTCAGACAGCGCACCGTTGTTTTTCAGAAATTACAACTTATAAAAATATACTAAATTAAGTAGTTAAAGATCATTTTTAATGACACATAAACTACAAATATATTTGTCATTTTTTTTATGAAATACCTATAAATTTTCACTTTTCGGATTTTTTCCTTTATTTGTATTGTAAGTTTTTTTTTTCGCGGGTAGGCGTGAAACACTACAGACGTATTTGTAGCAGCTGTTTT
>DWAN01001071.1:0-19279 GCA_018230445.1 Heliconius hewitsoni
GGCATTGCGTGTTGAGTGGCAGAACTCAACGCCGCGCTTTGCCTCGAAACCAGAGGGAAGAAATGGAATATATAAATTTAAGTAAATATTTTATCTCCTCGAGTGGGAATCGAACCTACAACCAGCCGTTTTAACAGTCACACTTTGTGCCGCTGCGCTACGACTGGCCTCATTTTATCATCTTATTTTTTATATTGGTTATTTCAGAAGATTAATTGTATATATTATTGATCATTAATAAAGCATGATATATGATAGTGTGGCAAATGCTTCATAGTTCATTACAGTTGGAAAAGAAGAATATTTACTATATTTCAGGCCAGTTAAGAGGCTAAACGCGACACGCTGAGGTTTCAAATCCGCCTATAGAAAATGAAATATTGAAATATAACGAAGCCTAGCGCGGCTTTGAGTTGCGCTTCTCCATGGAACGGAAATATCTTCAGTCTTAACCCAAGGTTCCCTCTGCCTACCTTGCTGTATGCGGGATAAAGCGTGAAACAAAGAAAAAATTTTATAGACTAACAGTCGTTGCAGTTCACGTTTTAGGATAGATAGAGATTCTTGTATCATTTATGTTACACATGCTCATTACTAGCACGAAAGCATGCTTTTATTAAGCAAGGACTCATATTAACATGTGTGTCAAAGTATTGCTAATAATGAGCATACTAATTTCGAACTCGCTCGAATATCGATAGCCGTTCGATCTTTAAGCATGCTAGCTGCAACCCGGGGGAGGTTGTGAACATAGCATGCTAATCCGATCAGACGCTCGCGTAGGTGCGGTGGGCGAACATCTCTGCAAAAATGTGACGGAGTGAATCTCGGAGTGACGTAAAAACTCTACAATTTGTTATTTTATATCGGAACAATGATTTCCTATAGCTTATTCCTTCTTACTTTTTTTTCTTGATAAAAGTTTTAAGATACATTATATTGCAATCAAACTGGTGATTTAATTTAATTTTGTAGAGAGGGCCACACAGGGGGTGGTTTTCCATGTTTCACCACCTGGCTAGCGCTAGTGTTGCAGTGCAGTTGGCATCTGCCAAACTGGCTGAGTATCTGATAGAATATCGCAGTTTCCAGCCCGCGCTTAAAGAGCATATCGCACTTAGAATTATAGTGACCTGATCAAATAAAACCATGACTTTGAGTTCTTATCAGAAATTGACTTTGTTCCCCACTTATGTGAAGTGTCTTAATTCTAAGTTCTCTCTACCTACCCTGCTCTGCACAGCGTCGTCGTAGGTCGTCGTTTTAGGTCAATTTCTGACAAAAAAATAATAATAAAAATCATGGTTTTTTGATTAGGTCACTATAATTCTAAAGGTGCGATATATATTCTATTATTTGCTTTGAGTACGATTATACCCGAACATTCTTTAAAAAATATTCTAAATAAAAGTAAATGTGAAAATTAGAATAACACGCTCGTTTTAAGCATACTAATAAGCAAATCACTTATCTATCGTGTGTGCCCATATTCGAAACGTTGCCTGCTGAGTGCTGGAACCTAAGTCACATTTTTCACTAAGGTGAATTAAAAATAAAATAATTTATTCCCCCAAGTAGAAATGAAGCCGTCAATTATCGTACTTATAGTCAGACTAAAAGAGTCACAAATTTTAAGATTGTTATTTTTATTTTTGCAATTATACAAAAATTGCCAATAATTTATTTTTTTACGTTGTATGAGATATTCAATGTCATCTCCTAATATTTCACTTATCACTTTTTGTCACGCAATTTAATAATTAGATAGCATATTTCATTAATGATATTGATAATTCATGATTAATTATAGTTTATTTTTAAATTATTTTATATTATAGTTATAATTGAGGCTAAATAAAAACACATTTCATTCATGGTTGCTTAAAATCTAAAACCACAGATTACGAAAAAACTATAATGTTGATACAATTGTCAATGTCAAGTAGTTTGACAGTTTTGCTTCACGGCTCTCTCCAAGTTTAGAAGTCAAACGTGCTTGTTCTCTCAGAGCTAAGGCCAGTTGGCGACTTGCACTAAATATATTAAAAAATGGCATCAAAGGCTGAATTAGCTTGTGTTTACGCTGCTCTCATCCTCGTTGATGATGATGTCGCCGTTACTGTAAGTACAAACTTGAAATAAACTAGTTAATACATTTGCTTAGGTTATGCTGCATATTTATCCATTTAGATCTAAGCAATCTCCACTAAAAATATACTGAAAGCCTTATAATAAAGATTTATTTACATTATATACCCTAATTACAATAATATTTGCGTTCTGGTGACAGCTTTGTAAATTAAAACACATTCTTTATAGGGTGAAAAAATTTCGACCATCTTGAAGGCGGCCGCCGTTGACGTTGAGCCTTACTGGCCTGGTTTGTTCGCCAAGGCTTTGGAGGGTGTCAATGTACGTGATTTGATCACCAACATCGGATCCGGCGTCGGTGCTGCCCCCGCTGGAGGCGCCCCTGCCGCCGCAGCATCAGCCGCTGCACCCGCCGCTGAAGCCGCCAAGGAAGAAAAGAAGGAGGAAGAGCCTGAAGAATCTGATGATGACATGGGCTTCGGTGAGTACTTAATTCAGTCATATGTATTTACTTAAACATTTTTCTGTAAAGTGGGTTCAGGTAACTCGAAAAACGATTTTATATTGTATGATCAACAAATTATGGCCAACCTAAAGTAAGGATTTCTTAACCTCTTAACCTATGCTCATTGTTCAGACGGGAAGAACATATTCAAAAATAAAGAAAAATTCTAGAATCAAACTAATCTCAGAGAGGCCACAACATGTTGACCATACTGTACCATGTTACAGGTGTTGCTAGTACAGATAATTATTAGAAATACCGATTTGTTATTACCTGAATGCACCTTAACTTAATATGTATATGTTTTGGTTAGTGAAGACTCAATGATGTTTGATCTAATGTATTAGCTTCAGAAAATGAATGATAGACAACTATATTTACTGAGAATCTGTGATATGTTAAAAGATTTCTAATGGTTTGATGTATTTTTTCTAATCATATATTTTTTTGTTACAGGTCTTTTCGACTAAAAAGCTTTTTATAAAGGCTTTGGTATTCCATTGTAAGCTTTATGAAGCTTGTTTAGTTGTAAGGAAACTAAAAATATAAAATTTTATAAAAACTGATCCCTGTATTGTTATTTTAATAACTAAAACTAACATTGATAAAAATTACTGGACAATATGCCTTAAGTTATCAATATGTTGCATATATATACTTAAATTACAAATGTTCTAGGGGATATTTTTAATATGTATAAAAATACATAAAAAAAAATAATTGAATTTATCTCATAATATTTCATTATGTATTTGTAATTACAATGAACAAGTTATTTAAGGCCTCATAGAATATGTGTGCTGGAACTAAGAATTTCGAAAATATTTCTATAATGATAAGTCTCAGTTTTTCACTTATCCTTTAGTCAAATCCTTATTTTGAGTAATAGTTTCAGTTCTACATAATTAACTTTTTAATTACTATCATGTTGATGAACAGTTGATTTTTGCAATCTATTGTTACATTTTTCCCTTCAATCAACTATATTACTAAATAACTATCCACTATCTATGTATAAAAAAATTATTGAAGTTATTTATACTCGAAATTTTATTCAATGCTATGTTATGTTGTTGTTAATGTTAAGCGGCACCGATCCCCCAGTTTCCACAGAATTCTAGAGAAATACATATTGAGCGGCGGGACTCGACGCCGCACTTTTCTTTGGTAGCATAGTGAAGATCTAAAAATATTTAGTTTCCTCGAGAGGGACTCACAGCCGCGCGTTTGTACCCCTGCGCCAATACTAGACTAGACTTTTATTAAAAAATTTTTGGGAGATACTGTTTAGTAAACATAATTTAATAGATATCAGGTTTACAGATTATATGAAATATAAACAAAAAGTATATGACTAAATATTTTAATTGGTAAAACTAGTGCTAAAACATATTATAACTTGTGGCCTAGCCCCACATAGCTCGTTGAACTCCAGAAAGTTTATTATAATCGGCAAGATGTCTCCATACTATTCTGCTCATTCTCCATTCCTTTACTATACCACGAGGCCTGTAAAATAAAATAAAATATATTTTAATGTGTTTATTTTAATGTGTATAGTATAGTTTTTTCTAAATCAGCTTCACACTGTATCCTGCACACAGCAGGGTAGGCAGAGGGAACCTAGTGTTAAGACACTAAGTTCCCGACATTCTGCCGCATTCTGGAGGCATCGAGTGTTTAGTGGCAGAAAAAAGATTTTTTTCAAAAAGAATGCAAAATAATTGTCTAAGGCTGAATAAGATTAAAATCGAGGTTCTGGTATTTGAAAAGACTGAATATGAAGATGTCAGATCATATGTAGAGGTGTTATTCAATGGGTCCACTTGATAAAAAAAAATATAAAGCTGCACTAATCATTAAAATAGGAAGCATCATTACATGCTTGGTTGCATCAGGTACATACTCATGTACTTAATATCAAAATTCAATAATAATTAACTAAGTTATTGCAAACATACAAGTAAAAAAACTTTAAAAAATAAAATCCTTTTTGAGCTTAGATAAAAATACAATCAACAAATTTTTATCAAACAGGAAAGAAAATTACCTGTTTTTCCTACATATATTTTTAATTGATTATATTATTTTTATTGACTTTAGTGGAAACAGAATAGAAAAATAATAACATAGTAATGTGTAAAAGTTATTAAAAAGAAAAAACTTGATACAAATTTCTCAGGCATGGTATATGGACACAAGTGCGTAACTGTAAATATGGCAGGTTTGGGTTTGATTCCCATGCAGGAAATAAAATATTTAATACTTTCATTTCTTTGGTTTTGAGGCAAAATGTGTTGAGTTTCACCACACAATACGCAAAGCATCCAGATTTTCTCGGAAATTGTGGAGTCTTAACACTAGGCTCCTTCTGTCTACCCTAGGATACCTACATGCGAGATACAGGGTAAAGCTGAAGAGGAAGAAATACGAGTTTTAAATGTAATTTGAAAATGTGTGAAAACATACCTTGATGTAATAACACATCTGTTATTAATACGTAGAGGTATTGCATTCATTTCAAATTTATTGATCTCCTTGTCAGCAATTTCTCTAATCTCCAGTGGTAAAACATCATTTTTTCTTAAGGCATTGATTCTAGTTCTTTCTAAAAAATGTTCGGCACTCATACGACGCCTTTTTACATCCCTGATCATTAACCAATTAGCCCATTTATTTCTTACTTGTTGAAACTAAATAAAGAAAAATCTTTGTTATTATTGATAATATTAGATAATTCAGCAATACTTAAGGGGATTTTAAAGTGAAACTACATACGCCATATCCAGGAACAGCTTGTGTTTTCCAAACGAATTTGCTAAGACTCGAAATATTTAAATTCATTTTTAAATAAAAGTCTTCGTTTCAAGTTAAAATTACCAATATGTTAACCTAAAATTTCCAATCCGACTGTCAAGTTTTGGTTGACACTTGTCAACTTTTGTCATTTAATCGATTCTACCTTCACATCATCGTTACAAAACCAAATGGTTTTGGCTCATATAAAAATAAATTTCTTTTCTCCCAGAGAACACTTGAAACTGCTAGGAATAATAAAAATAAATACTTAATGTAAAACTAATGATATATTAATACTATTTTTAATTTGTGTACAACAAATTATCAAAAATGCAACGTTAACATATTAGATATAATCTAATTTATGTTTAATAACTATTATTTGTTAATTTTGAAGATTGTTTTTGTAATAATAAACTTATACAGCTTCATGCTGTATCCCGCTTGTAGCAGGGTAGGCAGAGGGAGCTTACTCGGCCTAGTGTTAGAACATACCCCTTCCACTTTCCACCAAATTCTAGAGGCAATGCGTGTTGAGCGGCGGAACTCAATACCTCAATAGTGTGCTTCGCTCCGACACCAGAGCGAAGAAATAAAATGATTAAATATTTAATTACTTCGAGTGGGAATCGAACTCCGATTGCGTTTTGCTGTCATATGTTTGTGCCCCTGTGCTACGACTGGCCTTGATGGTTATTTGTTATCGACAGATTAATTACTTGATCTAGAGTGCTTTTATTCTTATGTTAAATTAAATTGTATGAATTGTACAAATTTTAAACAAAAATCTTTGTAACATTTAAATCTATATATATAAAAGGACATGTTCGACTGACTGAGGTAAGACGCACGCACAGCCGTAACCGCTGATGGTGAACGTGAAATTTGGACAGATGTTTATTTTCATAATCTGGACATCCACTAAGCGATTTGAATTTTTGTTTACCCTATAGGGATGAAATAGGAGTTGTTTGTATGGATTTTTTTTAAAATCAGCACCATTTTTATAAAATTTCAAATTCTGAATGTAAAAAATATTTTACTTGTGTTTTTTTAGAATTCATCCCTAAGGGTGCAAATAAGCGTAGAAGTTGCGCGCGCCCACTAATATTAAATGAAATATAAAATGATAATTCTGTATTTTTTTAACGTCAAAACATACAGTATGAAATTTGAAGCTGAATTAAGGTTACTAAATAAAAATAAATTATAGAATCTGTAGTCAAAATTTATTATAAGGACTTAGTACAATCTTTGGGGTGGACCCATGGTGGACTTCATATGAAGTGATCGTACATTTTGCCAGTGCTTCTTCAATAGAGACACTAAGAAGTTGATTGAAAGGTGAACATTCTGTGCCAACTCATCAGGTGTCATGTCCACATGTCCTACAGCCACAGAGAGGCAGAGTACCTAAAAAGAAAAGAACCATTATGAATAAACCACATCATGATGCTTAAGAACAACAACGTAAAAGTAATGTGAATTAACCAAATTGGATTTTACTAAAAGTACAAGCAAGTTATGAACAGAAAAAAAAATTCACAATTGTAGTGCTTGACCAATTTCTATATTTAGATTTTTGTTGTGGTCATATAATAGAATTGATGATTTTCTAATATCATCAAAACTTCTTTGGGTGAACCTTACGTGAATAAACTAAGATTATTCATTAAACTGATAGAATTACAGCACTGATAAAGTTTAGATAATATAAGATTCAAATTCTTCATCAGAATCTTGAAAAAAGAAAAATTAAAATAACAGACTATGATTTTTAAAAGTTAGGTTTGATCATTATACATGATGAGATTGTAATATATTCTCAATCTGTACTTTTAAAATGGGCCTCATTGAAGAACATGACCACATATTGATGATCAAATTTGAAAAATCAACAACCATACACGGCACATATCTAGACATTTGACTTTATGAATTCATATATGTTATGATATTTTACGGTGTATTAGTTTTTTTATATTTCTTGCTTAATTTTTTTATTGGTCATGCATATTTATACCCTTCAATCATGTTCCTATTTAGACAATTTAACAATATGATAATAGTTTCATAAATCTACAACTATATATTTTGATACAATATATGTAAAAATAATAAAAAGTACTCACTTTCTTCATTTGGAACTTGATGGTAGCCTTAACCTCATCAATTTTTTGCGTCATGGACTCCTGGTGAGAAAGGAGACCAGGGAATTTACCGGCCTTGTTGAGACCAGGACCCAGTAGACGTGGGATCTGCTTGATGAGTGATTCAGAGGCAAGGAAAGCATCATACCTGGAAAAAAAATTTAGGCATTGGTACAAATTCTAAACTGACCAACAATTTGTACACAAGAATGTTAAGGGTTCATTTGTAATAATAAGCTGAAAATATTAATAATTAAGTTGAAAAGTTTGTTTGGTTTAATGAACTAAGGCCAAAACTGCTGGTCCTAATTGAGAAAATATTTTTGAACCAAATAAAGGATTTATCAAGAATGGATATATTAAAGATAATACATGATAATATAATATTTAGTGTAAGAGTAACTTACTTCTTTGCTAGTTTCTTGACAAGCTTCTTGTTCTTATTCAGTTTTTTTAGAGCCTCGGCATCCATACATGGTACAGTCAAGTTTTTAGCTTCATCACAATGCTGTTGGTCACCAAGAACACATACTTGCATTTTTGGTCTGGGAATGTACTTTAGCCTAAAAGAAAATATCTTATTAACAATAATAATACTTTCAATATGTTAAATGTCGATTAATAATAATTTCAGTGAATATCTACTCATCAAATATCAGATAATACATGCAAAATTAAATCATCATCAAAGTAAAAACTTTATTAAAAAAAAGTTAAACTATAATCTCTTTCTATGACATCAATCTTACCGAGAGCTCTTCGAGAATTTAATCTAAGCGGTAAGCCGAAGCAAACCTACCCGTTATTTAAAGACTCTGGGTAGAGTCCCGTCAGTGACACACTGACTCCCTGTCCAGATCCATTTTTGTGGATTAATTGAATTATAACTCTTACAAAATGTAACATTACTTATTAACTTCACGTTAATATAAATAAAGGAGTCCACAAAAATGTTCTTTTCAGGTAAACATACTTGACGGTGCCGCTGAAACGCTTGTCCTTCTGTGGGTCATAGTTCTTAAGACCGATTTGGAGTTCCACTGTCTCCAAAAAGTTACGTTTTTTGTCCTTTGATGACTGAAGGACTGCATTTACACATTCGTAAAGCGTATCACGAGATACCTTCGACCTGAAACACGAGAAAAATAGGTTATTAAGGATATTAACGAATCTATGACTAAAATATGCAATTGTTATAATGCCTTTAACATGAATATAAAAAATAAAACCATATTAATTAATAATTTGTATTAATTTTAAAGAGATTTATTTGGATTTCTTACATCTTGACTTCTTCAACCTCCTCGTTACGACGTCAAAATCGAAAAGACAAGCTTGATAATGGCAGACTTCAAACACAATAATGTTGACAGATCATTAAAAATGTTGCCTGTGCTAGCGGAAAGTATATGATATTCTAATGTTTACTAACCATAAACGTTTTCCTTCTTATTTTATAAATAGTGTTAGCATTTTACCATATAAATTCTCTTACAATGTACATACATTCTTTTAATAATATTTAACAAGTATTGATGATATCTACATTATTAAAGTTTGAAGATACATCCCAAACATAAATACGCCTGATATATAGAAAATTATGAAGAATTTATAGGATATAAAAAAGAAATTACACGTATGCTATTAAAACAATGTAGCATATTTATTATTTTTTCTAACAACATCAAGAATTAGCGTGTTTGGAGAAGAAGGTTGCGGTCTTCTTGGATGTGTTATATGCCAAGTGCTATTCAATATAGCAGGATCGTGCTGCCACCAGCCGTACTGTAATAATTTGATAATTCAAACTGAGTAAGAATTGTATATTTATTTGAAAACGAATCTTAACCATAGTTTAGTTTTTACTTATGATATTTCAAGCGTATCAAAACTCGAGCCTCTCCATACTTCTTTACATAAAAGATAAATATACACATATTGCTAATCATTAGTAAGTGGTTGTTAACTAAATTCAACATATTCCTCCACATTAGTCAAATATATTAATACAATAATCTATAATTATTAAAGAAGACAATAACCTCTATCGAAGAAGTAAGAGGCAATCTATACATATCCGAGGGACCAACTGCTTTTATCACTCCTTTACGCTTCATTTTTTTAAATCTCTCCGACGATCCATAAGCAAAACCATTGACTCTTCCTATATAGCAATCGATGACCCTTATTGTGTTCACATCGACTCTTTGAATCTATAAAGATGAATAAATACGTTAAACAAAAGATAATCGATAAAAAAATACAGTTATCTATTTATTACTGTACTAAATTTTCTATCCATTGTAGAGGTTGATATTATTTCTTCCATTAAAGGTTGGACATCTTCTTTTGATCTTGGTTCCTTATAATTATATTTTAAAATATCTTTGAAAGAATTTTGTGGTCCATGTAATGTTATGCCGAGGAATTCCATATTATATCTTAATAATTAATAAAAATGTTTGTTCCAAAAGTTTTCGTTACGTCAAAAATATGTAGAATAATGACAGTAAATAAAAAAGAGTTAATGATATTGATTTCGACTTTTTAAAATAAATGTCATAAAATCGTGTTAACTATCTACTGTATTTTTATTTATGAAATACTATTAAGCATTACATAAATATAACCGTAATCGATTATTTTCTGGCTAACAAATAGATTGTTATATTTTCAAACACGAAAATTTATTGAAGTTTTATAAATAGTATTTAGTGACAGTCAAAGGGCCACTTTGTTAGATTTATTTTGATTTGAATGTTATGTTATACTCCGCATAGCAGGGCACGCAGGGGGAACTTATTGTTAAGGTACTCCCTTCCATATTTCCATATTTGAACCGTGAACGGTAGAAATCAACACACATTGATTCAGTCACCACGACTCCAAGTGGAAATCGAACCCGTCACGTTAAACTTCACACATGCTAGCTATTACAGTTTCAATTTATATAGTTACAATGGTATTTATTTGTTTAAATTGTATTATTAAAATGTATATTTAGATTTTTAACATTTTTTTAAAACGGCAATTTGTTGATGTTGACGTAATAAGATTTGAAAGTTATCTTTGACGTTTACGGTTTAAGTGTTTTTAAAGGTTATCTATATCCAGTAATATATTTTTTTAGTTGCGGCAAAATATTTCGAAGTACATAATATATCAGCTGTAAAAATATTTATCGAAGGTTTTATGAATTAGTAAAGCATATCATTTTAACATTATTTTATATATGTATATCATTGCATGGTTTTTTGCTTTTGTAAATAATCAATAAATAAAGCAAATATTTATAATTTGATAGCAGTTTTGTAAGCGCCAGTGATAGCTTTTGTCTTTTTCACTTCGAATTCATTAAAATGGATATGGTAAGATAATATCTTAATTTTTTTGTGACTACTTGCTTAGTTTCATTGATTACGATTTTACAAAAGAATGTCGAATACGTCCTGACGACATTCAATATGCAAATCAGAAAGTTGTCATGATAATTTTGATTTATGCCTAGTTTTTATATTTAATGTGAATTTAAATAATATATTATTTTATATGTGTTTTATAATTACCATTTTAATTTCAGTTGGGAGGAGAAGATAAAAGGAAAGTGCCAGATATGTTGCAGAATATATTAAGATATGACATAAAACTTACTAAATCATTTGTGGAACTATCTCAAAATGTGACAGCATTGAGGTCGCTCCGTATACATTCTAAGTTTTTAGAGGTATGACCTATTTAGGTTGCTATATATTTAATTGCATTTCTTAAGAAAGTGACTCATTTATTATCTATTACATGAATACATTATCTTCATATTATAATCATACATGTAAAATGTTTAGTAATAGTTTAATTTTGAAACTTATTATAAAAGTAATAAATCTAAATAAAACTTGTTTGGATGCCGCATTATTTTTGACCCATTAATCTAACCAACCTTATAAAAAAATAATATCATTAAAAAATAACTTATCATAAATTAGATCATAAGTTTTGTTATATTATATTTTTAGCATAATTTCCTTAATATATAAAAGCTATTTTAGATTTATCCTAGAATCTAATAATTTCTACAAGGTGCTTGGAAGATGACACTAATAGGATAATTTTAGATTTATTGTTAGAGCTCAGATATCCCCTAAAGTTAGGGCACACTTGGTTCAAAAGTTTCAGACATTGTGTCAAGCTTCTCAAAGTCACTATCAAACATCCACACAGTGAATCCAAGGAATGCTAAATATTTTCTCTGTTTTAGGTATCATGCCATGGCATAGTTTGGTTAGCAAGCTGGCTCACTTTCATATGGTTGTTCAATAACCGAGACCTATATCAGCTACAAGTCAATATGTTATTTGGTATGATACAATTGTTATTTTTTAGCTTAATTATGTTATTACTTAAAACAATGGCAGGTAGTATGCGAGGATGTCACAGTGAGAATGAAGAAAAATGTGCTTAGATAGATTGGTCATGTTGAATGAATGAGAGATGAAAGCATGACAAAAAAGATTTATGAAGGAAGTATGCGGTAATAGAGGTAGAGGCAGACCTCAGTTGACGTTCTAAAACACAGTATCAAAGATACTGGAGGAAGGTCATATTAAAAGCATGAGAACCCCATTGAGGTTGATGACAGTGGACAAGGCGAAAGAGGTGTGCAGAGACTAGTGTAAAGACCAAAGAATAAAGTGTTTTGATAAATATTTTTTTTTGTATAAGAAAAAAATAATCTTTCCTACATATATTTTTAATTAATTACTTAATAGGTAATGCACTATTGTCTTATGATTGTAATTAAAAAGAATATATTATTCATATTAAAGAACATTTTTTCCAGCCCTCTTGTTGGACATTGTTATCATAGCGATAATTAAGGCTTTTGTAAGAAGACGTCGTCCAGTGCCCATGAACAAATTGCTACCTGGCAACCCTGACAAATATTCATTTCCATCAGGCCACACTAGTCGAGCTGTTTTAGTGGCTTTCATTTTAATTTGTGTAGAACCTGTTCATTTTGTATTTTATATGCCTATAATTGCATGGGCTGTATCAGTGGCAGTTTCCAGGGTTTTAGCTGAAAGACATTACTTCTTAGATGTAATAGCTGGAACGGGTATTGGTCTTTTGGAAGGCCTTCTGATGTCTTTAATATGGTTCTCTCAAAGCACTGCTGTCAGCATTTTAACTTCTCTATCAGATGAAAAGAAAGATGGTGGCGAGTACCATGTGTAATTTTTTTAATTGTTTTACCCCACTTAAATGGCTAATGTGATTAGAATAAAGATATATTTATAAAAAAAATACTTTAAAGATATGCTAATACCAAGATTAACACATTAAATGATTGTTTTATATTATATATTGTTAGTTTAGTAATTATGTTTGTGTTTATAATAAATAAAAGTACACTATTTTGTAGTTTTATTTATCAGTAGCAGTATTATTTTTAAAATTAATACAGTAAAAATGGAATTGTTTAATTTTAATACACCTGTTCAAATATGTAATTTGCTGTACGTTTTGAACAATTATATTTAGAATTCTCCTAATTATTGTCAAAGCTGATATCATTTTAATTATTTATTACAGTAGTTTTCATGTCGTTATAGTTATTTGCAGATTTATAAATAAATAATATTAGTATATTTTTTTTAAAGTAAAGTGAAGGAAAATTTTGTACTGTGGTTCTTGTACTACGTAGCTTAGTACTGATCTTTTTTTTTATTTAGAGCATTTAATAGATCTGCTTTGAGGTGTACTAGGTTTAATTAAGTGTTTCTTTCTATTTTATTGGCGAGAGTATACAATTTTTTGCCAATTAAAAATCTTATTCTGTGGTATAGTTTCTACTTGAAAAGTTGTCATCACTTGTTAACTGTCACTGTCACAGTTTTATAAACATTGAATTTATGGTGACGTGTATTAAAAATAATCTTGAAATTCAAAAGATAACACTTTTTAATCACTTGTTTAAAAAGGCTACCAATCACAGAATTTGTAAGTATACTTCAATGCAAGTTGAAAAATCTTATATATTTATTAAATTTAAGCATATTGAAAAATAGAGATTTCATGTTATTTAGACCACATTAAAATTTTTCATGTTTTAGTTGCAAAATGAGAAAACTAAAAGGCGTCGTTAAAGAAACTGCTAAGCAAAAACGTGAGCGAAAGCAGGAATTTGCAAAAATGCGTCAACAGACTCATACAATTGTTTTGCCCACCTTCGGTATTATATTCCTTCTTATATGTGTTTATGTCTACTTTAAAACTAGACCATCATCTATGCAATATGCGTAACGACTTTGTAAAATAATTAAAGATTTTCTCTTGTGCTCAACAGTGTTATTGACTTAATTCAGCAAAATTAATGAACGAAAAAAAAATACAATATGGTTGTGAATTCCTTGTAACTGTTTACTAGAAACTAGATAAAACACATTCAATGTATTAATATATGTTATATTGGGTATTGTTTATCTTCATCCATGTCTTGAACATATCTTTGTATATACTAGAATAACTATTGTTAGAATTAAATTATTAGATGATTTTTATTTTCAATTGGACTTTAGTTCAGTGAAGAAGGTAATATTATATTAAAAATAAAACATTCTATTTATTTATAACTATATTTATTTAACAAGTATCAGTACTAAATGTATGAATTTATTGTGGGGAAATAAATTATTTAGCTATAATAACAATAGTTTACTTTATTTCATATAGCCTTTCATCATATTATTTCTTTCATATTGGAATCAGAATTATTTTCTGTCTCTCTCTCATACACATTTTACATTAAACAAACTAAATTTATATCACCACCATTTCTACCAGACCATTTATAAATGATTTTGATATCATACATTTCTTGAGAAAAACAACATTTTAATGTTATTAAAACATTCTGTCATGAATCATACATAATATACATTTGTACAACAATAAATTAAGTACTGAATTTTACATTTAATATACACAGACAAAATAATTTTATGTATGCATTTAAAAAATATTGTTTATGTCTTCTCTCTTTCATTATTATATTAGATGCAAACCACAACTTAAGAATATGAGTGAAACAAATAATAATAAAGTGTTGATGATACAAAATTAATGCTATTTGTAGTTAATTGTCAAGTATTCTCAACTTCACTGCCATATTACATGTGACACATATTATAAGGTACTAGGTCTACACAGTAAATATTAAGGGACAAAAAGCATAACAAATAAATATGTGGGTGTGTCTATGTTAATAATATAATACACTGAGTGACAGACAAACAAGGCAGATAAAATGGCACAGGGTACACTGCAGATGTGCAGTTCCTTAGGGAGTGTAAGGTAGTACTTACTGAAAGGGTTTTTTAAATTCCTACAGGAATGGAAAAAAACGGATTTTCACATTTTATAGTTCATAAAAACAAAGTTGTGTAAGTAGGCTGGTCAACTAGTTTTTTTTGTAAAATTGTAATTAAAAAAACAAATTTTAATCTTATGATTCAATCTTTCACTTTATTATCATTTTTAATTTTCATTGACTTTTTAATTTAGTATTACATGTAAACTGAATAAATTGAGTTTTATTTAGATATTTCATTAATTTTCATTAATTCATATTATCAAAATTGACTTGTGTGGTACAAGTAAATTTTATATACTACTAGTCCCCTCTGATTTTGTTATGTTTGTATAATAAAATTCCATTCACAATTATGTTCATATTTATATTATAGTCCTTTGTTGTTTAGACCCTGAACATTGAACATCTTCGTTGATTTTGCCATGTTGGTTCAGTTCAGTTCGTAATATGGCATTATGATAATTAAGATAAATAAATAAAGGATAAGTTTACCTCAGAAAAAGATTTTTAGATTCAATATAAAATCACAATATTTACATTTGTGTTAACTACCTGTAAGTCTCAATTTTCCATTTAAAGATATTACCTGTGTATTCACGCGATCAATCAAGCATCATGTATTCGTACTTGTATTTCATGTTTTTTTGTTGATTGTTTTTGTTTGATTGTTTCCGCACCTACACATGCATTAAAATCTTTGTATTTTGAACAGTCTCTTTACATTCATTTATAGATATATATGTCACTATCTTATATGTGAGTATTGAAATTTGATATAAAAAAAATATATGTTAATATTAATTTTGGTAGCAGCTATAACTATCACTGGTAAACTACCAAAAATGTTATACTACAATATACACTATGTTGTTTTGTTAACTTTCTGAGCATCATCGATATTAAAACATGATATATTTAACCTTTAAAAGTAAATTCAAAGGATCACAGCCTTCTTTATTTTAGATTAATCATTTGAATAAAATGATATGATAAACAAGAAATATTAATTAAATTTGGTAATTTTAAATATTGTTCTAAAAACAACTACATTTATTAAGAGAACAATGATTTAGTAGAATATTTATTTTCTATAGATACGAAAAAAAAGGTAATAATATAACTTAAATTGGAATAGTTTAATATCTTATTTATCTAAAATAAGTACTCAATTAAATATAATCTCTTGACAGTCACACAACCAAATTTAAGCTATTAAAATTTATTTATTAGCTCTTGTTTTAACAAAAGAAACAATCTATTTACACTATATTTTCCTTGTGTCTTTAAAAGACCATTTCTTTACAAATAAATAATTTTATTAAATAATACTTATATAAGATTATTAGAGTTTTTTTATAGTACGCTATATAATTTTTGTTGTAGCAGTTTTTTATTAATTTAGAAACAAACAAATAATATTAAATAAATAAATTTATAAAAGCAAAAACCTCTAAACACCTTAACCCATTGTGCATTAAATTTAATTGTATATAACTAATAAAAAAATAATAATAAGAAAAGGCCACTATTACATAGTTATTGATAATGTTTTTTTTTTAATTTAAACCAACATACGTAGTACAAAGTTACAGTTAGTACAATGTGATTGCTTTTCGAATCAGTAATTTTATTTCCAAATTAAAAATTTGAGAACAAAATAAAAATAAATAAAAACTACACATTATAGGAAATACAAAAAAAGTCGTTCCTTAAGTATCTGACTAGATATTTAAGGTTTAAGGTTTCATTGATATTAAGTAAAACATCAGTCATCTAGTATAAGCACCTCTGTATATTATTTTTAAAGTGTTACACCACACTAAGAATAGAAAAATATTTTTAGAATATATATGTCTAATCTATGGGTTTCCAAAAGGCGCGGGTACGAATCTCGTTACGTTGAAAAAAATTATACGTTTTCTAAAAAAAAAAAACATTAGGTATACTAGTTAAGTACTGGACCAAAAAGGTTGTGTTTTTTTAAAAATAGGTTAACACACGATTTTTTAAATAAGTAACAAGACCGTTTTTAAATATTCAATATGAAATTGCAATATTAAAATATTTATATAGTATGATAAGGCAGGTACTTGTACAACATCTTTCCCTTATCATTTTCTCTGCCTACTTTGACAAATTCTGACATATTAAATTAAAAAAAAAACGTGACTTCCTTTAAAATAAACAGCCAGACATTTAAGGATGATTTCCACTGAAATCACCTAAATATAATATAATTTTACACAATTACACTCACACTAATACTGATCGGTGCTAATACCCTTCTTTTGTCTACATACCTGTACAATCCACCCTAGGAGCCAAAACGAGGCAAGTATAAGAAATAGTCCACTTATAGAGAAATATTGGGCTGTAATGTCCAAAGTCAAAGCCTGTATCATGATGAAGGTTAGAAGGGATTGAAGACCGGTCCCCAGGAGCGTGTTGATACCGAATATAAGGCCAAAGCAGCTTTCGTCGCTTAGTTGACCAGCTATTTTTGCACTGTAATTGAATTTATTTTATCAATGTGACAAGATTGCGAACAAATTGTGTTCAGTTGTTTTTTAAAAATGATTTTGAAGAAATAAGTAAATTTTATAGGAAATTGCACCTTAAAGCAGTAAATTACTCCATTTTTTTTATCCTAGTGTTAAGACTCCGATCTAATTTGAGTTGAGTGGCAGATCTCAACGCCGCGCTTGGCCTCGACCCCAGAGCGAAGAAATGAAAATATTAAATGTTTCATTTCCTTGAGTGGGAATCGAACCCACAACCTGTCCCAACTACAAAAAAAACACTAAAAAAAATGAACTCACCTCGCTAAAGTAATAGTATAGTGGTACAGCATGCCCATGACGATGTAGCCCGCGTAGGACACGAACACGTTGGTGACGTAGGAGCCCGTGAACAGCGCCAGGCCCTGCACGGCCGCCAGGGGCGCCGGCAGCGCCGCGCGCGACCAGCACGACGCCAGCAGCGCGCCCAGCGCCCCCAGCAGCGTCAGCGCCGCCTCCACCGCGCCGTTGTAGATCACCTGCAATTGTTCATTATACATCAAAAATATATTATTCAATAAAATAAATAATTATATTATAAAAAAATATTTAAATAGGCTAAGCACGACAGTTG
The DNA here is from genome assembly GCA_018230445.1 of Heliconius hewitsoni. Classification (NCBI taxonomy): domain Eukaryota; kingdom Metazoa; phylum Arthropoda; class Insecta; order Lepidoptera; family Nymphalidae; genus Heliconius; species Heliconius hewitsoni. Next base: position 18,050 of record DWAN01001071.1, read on the forward strand.
TAGATTTGATTCCTATTTGCTGGCTCTGCTGACAAAATAAAACAGCATTGAGTTTTGCCACTCGTCTCGAAAGGTGGGGAGCCTTAACCTTAGTGTTAACACTAGATTTTCTACCTACCCTGTTTTTTTTTTACACCCAAACTACAAAAAAAAGTACAAACTCACCGGCGCGTCACCCTGCCCCGGTATTTGCGTCCACAGCAGTTGCATGTAGGTCTGCGCCTGAGTGAACAGCGCCAGCGCTACGGCGTACAGCGCCGACCACGCGAGCACTTTGGGCCTCGTGTACGCCGCGCGCGCGTGCCGCGATATCAGCACCGCGGCGTCTGTTAGGTCCTTGCGGAATGTACGCTGTTGGATAAAAATCGTCGTTCATTTATTGTATGGTATAATTAATAAAAAAGGAGAATACAATTTAATTAAACCAAATATAATATAAATAGAGTATCGTTGAGATTGGGCAATTGCCTTCTTTAATTCTAAGATACGAATCTAGTTGTATCTATCTAAACGATATTTACAGACGACCAGTAGATTTATAGTGTTCCTATAAAATCATACGGCGTACAACGCTGATGACGCGGGCACTTCGGGCGGACAGGCCTCGCATACGCTGAGCGCATATAATGCGTCCTGGTTAGTTGTTGTAATACCAATGTAGATTATTGTTACCATTGAACAATAAAAAAATTATTTAAATACATTTTTACGTCATTAATTCAATCAATACAAACATTTAAATATTAATAAATTTTCAAAATTAATTGTTTTTAAAAATTTGCCAGCGCCATCTTGGGACTTGTTTCAGCTTCACGCTGTATCCCACACATAGCGGGGTAGACAGAGAGAACCTAGGAATCTAGTGTTAAGGCACTCCATTCTCATTCAGACACTTTCGTTCTCCATTTTCCGCCAAATTCTGAAGACATTGCGTGTTGAGTGTGAAAACTCAACGCCGCGCCTCACTGCGCCAAGACTGGTCTGGATTAATTTATATATAATGGATTAATCAATTTATTATTTAAAATCACCTTTTCTAAGTGTAGCGGTGTCTGGCTGTCCACATGGTTGTTAAAGTCAACTTGCGCCGTATTGCCCGTGGACTTTCTGTGAAAGTATATCCCGTAAGGCACCGGCGGCAGCCAAAACGCCCAAAACGTCGCTATGATTTGAGCTGTAATATATATATATATATATATATATATATATATATATATATATATATATATA
>DWAN01001072.1:0-19279 GCA_018230445.1 Heliconius hewitsoni
AATTTATATTTCCATTTCTTCGCTCTGGTGTCGAGGTTAAGCGCGGCGTTGAGTTGAAGTTGAGGGAACGGAGTGTTACATTCATGTGAGCATCAATGATAATAATGAATGACGCTGACGTGTACGCTTTGTCTATTTTTTTAGCTTCACGTATCCCGTACATAACAAGGTAGGCAGAACGAACCTGTGAATCTTGTGTTAAGACCGTCCGTTCCTATTATGACACCTCCGCGCCTCACTATCCACTGAATTCTGGGGGCATTGGTCTTTGGTCCTAATTTGTATTTTAGCAATATCCTTTGTATTAGAAACGTGCATGAAAGTAGCGCCATCTCTGAAACGCAACTAAAGAGGCTTATGCCAATAACAACTGCTTATTATTTTCTATAAAATAAAATAAATAGAAAATATGTAAAAAGTTAGTATATAAGTAATATAAGTTTCAATTAAAGATAATTTTGTATATAAACATTCTAGATAACTAATTGACACACCAACATTATGTAGTAGTTCACAATTGTTTTTTATTTATGAAATACCAGCAAATTTATCTTTTCCTTTCCATATATTTTAGCTAATATCGTGGGAACATAATTCGAAACTTGCTTTTGCGTCTCACTTTTTACCTCCTATAACATGTTCACGGCAAATTTTGTCGTCGGGTTTTGAATACTATGGCGATCTATCTACATTAAATATTTCTTTTAGCTTCACGCTGTATCCCGTATGTATCAGGGTAGGCAAAGCTAACCTAGCGTTAAGACTCTCCGTTCCCCACTTTCCGCCTTAATAGTGTTTTTAACACGTACACGTTTATACTCTACCTACCTGTTACTTCTGTTGATTACAACTTGTTTGATTAATTTAGCCTTCAACATTTACACACATTTTTACTATCAACCCTAATTTGACAAAGAAATAACGTAGGCTATTGGACTTTTTTGTGAGTAACGGTGAATAATATAAATAATATTTTATGTTCATATACGAGTATATATGTATCATCAAAAAATTTTAATGATGCATCATCCACCAAATGATCACTTTAAAAGGTAAAATATACATTTTGATTATTTTATTAAAGTTAACTTAATGAGTGCAAATTTTTATGTATTTTTAGAAACAATTAAGTTAATTTAGTGTTCTCACTCACTATCTCACTCACTCATCTATGTCGGTACTAGAAATATTATAAGAAAATAAAAATAAAAACTTTTTTATAACATTCTTAATTCGCAGTACAAAATGAGTCACGTGGCAAGAGTTCATCGAAGTTGTAAATGTTTTTCCTCTATTGACTCTACCGTCGCTACATAATTACGACAACTTAATAATAATAATATTAATGACTTTCGTTCCATACCCATAATACAATTTGGAAGATATTGATCTCTATAAAAATTTTATCTTTTATATTTTTTTTTATTTTAATTTACATAAACTATTACTTTAAAAATTATAAGAATTGGAATATCGTAATACATAAAATAATTATTATTACTTCAGTAAATATTAGAGGCTGTTGTGGCGCGAAGGCACAAGTGTGTGACTGTAAACGCGACGATTGTGGGTTCGATGACCACAGGAGAATGATATATTATTTATAGAAACATTCTCATTTCCTCGCTCTGCTAATGAAACAAAGCTCGGCGTGGTGTTCCGCTACAAATGCCTCTTGAATTCGGCGGAAACTAAGGGATAGAAGTGTCTTTATGAGAATGTGGTGTCTTAACAGTAGATTTCCAGGTTCGTTCTGCTTATCCTGCTATGTGCCTTCTATCTATCTATCTATCAGCATTTCGAAGTCCACTGCTGGACATAGGCCTCCCCTAATGCTCGCCACTCCGTCCGGCCCTGCGCCCTCTGAATCCAGTGGATTCCCGCAGTCTTGCTACGTGCCTTACATCTATATATATGGATAAGATTTGGATAATTTTTTAAATATTTTTAGTAATAATGGCTTTTTGTAAATAAAAAATTAAATTAATTATATTAAAATTACGGCACAAGCCTGTATGTTTTAACATAAGAATGAGTGCCAATTGTTTTCTTTGTATATTTAAAGTTCTTAAATTTACCGCTGTTATAATTGACATAATTTTGATAGTGAAACTTTATATATATGTCCATTATGGTGTAAGATCCTATTGCATGAATCTGCAGGTATATGTTTTTTAATAAAACTTATGGCACATGATAGTAGAATAGACTACACTAAGATTGCCAAGAATCGTGTGTGCAACACGCAACTTTAATTAAATTTATGAAAAAAAAAATGTGTTAAAAAATTGCTTAAGTGACAACATCCAACATTAAGTGAGAAGCCTAGGGTTGCTATAGACTGAGAGGTGGTAACCATTTTTTTGCAATTCCTTTTGCGATTTTCTTGCAAATGGTATTGGTTTCACTTAAAAAACATGTGAGTGCACTTTTTTACAGAAACTAATCACTACAAATTTAATTAAAGGTGATTGCGGCACGATTCATTCTTTGGCAACCCTGGTGTAATCTATTCTACTATCATGTATCATTCTTAAAAAAATCAATAAAAAAAATGCAGATTTATGCAATGGGATCTTAGGCCATTAAGCGAGGTCTTTCAACCTTACACTTAATTACTACCCCAAATGAGATTTAAACTTACAAACAACATATAAAAAAGCAAGAAATGTCGATTCTTAGAACAATTGTATAAAATCTTAAAACAACAAACTGTTAAAATTATATTTATCATTATAATCGCGTTTCTATGTTTAATCTGTAATTACTTAAAAGGCTAAGTAATCTTTTGAAATGGAAATATTATTGCTTTGAGTATACTAAATTTGCTTTTAGCACTTCGTCGTGTTGATTTTTTCGCCCACACTGAAAATTTAGATGATTTTTTAGACATTTGAAAAAACAAATACCATATATATATATGTTTTCAATATAATGTGTTTTCAAATCAACTAAGGTATTTTAATGATGTAACTACTATATCAATTAAAAGAAATAAGAATGGTTACATCAATTCTAAGAGTAATTAGCATAACGTGACTATTACATTAAAAAATTAAACTAATTCGAGTGCCTCAGAATAGATTAAGTAATTAAAACGTGACAGTGTACTTTAATATAGTTAATTAGATTAATCATCGTCTATACTAAATAGCTGTAAACCTTTACCTTGGGGACATAGGAAGGGAAATTAATAGAAACAAAAAAAAATAAGTACTACAAAGGCATAACCAAGCTACACGCTGTATCCCGCACACAGGGTAGGCAGAGGGAACTTAGTGTTAAGAAACTCCGATCCCAATTTTCTGCCGAATTCTGGAGGCATTGCGTGCTGAGTGGCGGAATTCAACGCCGCGCTTTGCCTCGATAGAGCAAAGAAATGAAAATAACCATACTTCAAATGGAAATCTAAATTTATGTAAGTGTGAGTGTGGATCGAACCCAACAGTCACAAGGCAAGAAGTCACAGTTTGTGCCCCTGCGTCTCGACTGGCCTCGATACTCGAATCATAAAGAAAATCAGCATATCACGTTTCGAGTAACTTTAGTAGTTAGTATTGTGATCATTAGTGTGCTAGTTTAGTAGTAGTTAGTATTGTGATCATTTGAAAATCATTAGGAACTTCCTTCCATGTGCCTCATAATTGTAGAAGATCTATACAATATGTATATCTCCAACTTACAAGCCGGCAACGCCTCTATCGTTCCTGTGGTAATCACCATCTGCTGACTCTTTCGTTGAGATTGTGATCACCATCTTCTGACTCGTTCGTTTTTATCTAGATATTGATAATATATTAATAGGTCACATGAGAAATCGGTTTTAAAGCTTACCATTTTTCAAAATTGATTGCTTTTGGTCGTCGAAAAAAGAGACGCAAATCAAAAGATCATATCGGATTCAAAGATACTGGAATACTGGGCCAAATATATGTTTCAAAATTATGAGATTGAATTTTACAATAACTGGGATTCGAAGCTAGATAGATAGAACTTGGCATTAAAAGCCAGGAATTACTCATCATAGAACAGAAACCTTTATTATAGAAGTGCGCGAATGATTGACTTCGAAATTGACAGACAGGGCTAGAAGTGATAAAACCAGAGACATGGATATGTGTATCTGAACGGTTTTCACCTGTTGCGCTAATAGAAGATTGCTGACCAGTATGAGACGTTTTAGCAAAGAAAATTTGAATGTCCTTAATTTTGTTTATTTTATTAAACTCCTAGAAAAAAAGCAATGTTATCATAAGCTTGTAATAATTAATCTCATACAGTAAAGGATTATTAAGGTTCGATTCTTGTAAAAAATAAAAAAAGCGTAATAAGTATTAACTAAAGCAATAATATTTCATCAATCATCGCCATCATGAGTAAAAGGAAAATATTCTATTGGAGTTTTTCACATTCTTAGTTTTTAGTCACTAAAAATCCTGGGGAGGAGGGGGTTGTCACCATCCTGGGGTGCCCATGGACCACCCTTCTCCCTTCCTACGCGCATGCGTATATGTATTTAAGTATATATACTTACTACTACTTACTTAGGCGTTTTTCTTTCGTGAGTTAGTTTTGCTTCTTCTTTTATTTAGGCACACTAATTTGTAAATGTTACTATTTTATCATTATATTTACAAATTTTATAAAACTGCACATTGTGCATGTGTAACAGTGAAAGGAAACAATAAAAAATTAACAATTCCTTTATATTTAATGCCAGGGCCAGTGTAAAAAAACATATTACAAATCTAAAAATGTTTCTATTCACCAAATGTTACGATATCGTAAATACCATAAATTATTTTCTTAATTTTCAATAATAATCTTTAAATATTTGTAAAAACACCCAAATGCCCACTTGTTCTCAAACTTGTGGCGCATTTCTATACTATAAAAATAAACCACTGTTATTATAAATTGTAGAGATATTGCGAATACTTTATTTAAACATGATTTAGTCACGGCCAGTTTACATCCGCCATTTTACTGTAACTCATGGACTATAAGTCAACCTGTTCATAAGATAGTACTATTGTGATTCCGTTGTTACTTTTGTAGTTTTTATTGTTTCTTGTTTTGTTAGGTGTAAAGTTGGTTTGTGAATATTTTGTTATATTATTTTTTTTATATTTTAAAACGTGAGTAAACTTGGACCAAATTAAATAGAAATGAAAGAGTTATCTACATAAAAGTTTTAGCAATAGTATTTCTTTATTTAAATTTTATCTCATGCCAAAATGAATACACTATAGTTAATTACTGATAATTTTTAGAAAGCGATTAAAATAGAAGTATTTATAAAATATTTTACGATTTTTACTGTTTTTATGTAATTTGAGGCCAGTCGGAGCGCAGCGGCACGAAATATGACTGTAAAATCGACTGGTTGTGGGTTCGATCCCCACTCGAGGAGATGAAATATTTACTAAATGTATATTTCCATTTCTTCGCTCTGGAGTCGAGGCCAAGCGCAGCGTTGAGTTTTACCACTCAACACGCAATTCCTCTGGTAATTCTAGAATTCGGCAGAAAGTGGGGAACTGAGTGTCTTAACACTAGGTTCATTCTGCCTACCCTGCTGTGTGTGTACAGCGGAAAGCTGATTTATTTATTTATTTATGTATTTAATGACTGTGTATAATAATCAAAAAAAAATATTGTATTTATACATAAAAAATATGTGCGTCCTGGGTTTTTCATAGTTAAAAAATAAAAGAAAAACATAACGTTTCAACGAATTATATTGAAAACCAACATTCATTATTTACAATTCAAATTGATTATATTTTTTATGAATATAATTAATTTATAATTAATATTATATGGACAAGATTACAAGGTTATTAAATATTAAATAAGTACCCTAATATGTAATAAGTATAGTTTAGTAGTTATTTGAACCTGTCATATCACAGATTCAAAATAAAGCATGCATAAATATAAATTATATTTACAAAACATAATGGACAATAATTATTTCCTAGTAAATCCAATAATAAAATGAGATTCGCTTCATGCTATATTTTATGATACATTATAAAAACTAAATTAACTACATGTTTGCACTGTCGAATAATAATTCTTACCAATTTTAACTATTCAGGGTAAACACTTAATTGATAGTCAACTTTAAAATGGCCGTACAATTTGAATAATAGCTACAATTATTACAAGTCATTTATTAAAATTTCAAGTTTATTTATAAATCAACTTCAATTATGTTGTTTTTGTATATAATGCAAACAAAATATAATAATTATTTTGTTTGCATTATTATCTATATATAAATAATCGTATAAGAAGCTGAAAATGTTCTTGAAAAATCGGTTTTTTCATTATAAATAATACCTATAGGGAAAAATTGATTTTTTTAGTTTATTTAACCATTTTACTTTTGTAAATATTTATTATAGAAAATTTATTTTGTCTTATTTTGACTTTAATATATTAAAATATTATATATAATAATAACTTTTAGAAGGTTGGTGCATTGACACCAGTATAATAGAACAGGATGTCGGTATTTGTATAGTGGAACGACAAACATTAAATAGCAAGCTGGTAATTATACATAATTTACCTTTAAATTGTTACTGTATTATAATGTAGTTCTAAAATTTACTTCGTTTGTTCAGAAAATTTGCAAAGAATATTGCAGTTACATAAATTAAAATTATACTTTTGTTACTTAATACACAATTTATTGTTTTAGGTATACAATAGTTATTATTAAAATTCTTTCTTTGAAAATTTGAATTTATCAGAATATAACTTTTATTTTATTACTTTACTGGGTTACTTTATTAGGTTTATTTAAAAAATATATATTTTTAATTTAGTAAAAAACAACATTTTGCCATATTGAAAAATTGTTAATTTTAAAGTTCATTCAACTTCTATAAATGCAACTCGCAATAAATTTTAACAAGTATTGTTGTTTCGACAAAACTCTTTAATATTACTTATTTTGTACCTACATGTTATATTTCTCTTCATAATTCGTTTCAACGAACGGAATTTCACCAGATTATAAATAATGCTAAATTTAATAATATTCTAAATCTTAAAGAGATTCATCCAATAAGGGATTTATACTAACAGTCTTGATTTGTAATTCACAAATCTACATGGACGGAGCATCATTACTTAGTACTAGAGTCCTGCTTTGTTAGAGGAAACTTAGTGTCAAGACACTCTGTTCTCCATTTTCCATTTATGTGTTGATTGACGCTGCGCTTTGTTTACAAGAATATGATTAATGTTGTTCTTAAATATCTAGAATATTATGGATATATTTTGTTAAGATTTTAGATGGCATCGACACTAAAATTCTTTTTTAAATAAAACTATTTTACGACGGTTAGCATTGGATTTACAACTCATAAAGCTAATTATTATTAGACATTTTCCAAATTAATTATAATAATTAACAATCTTTATATTCTGGGAGTTAAATATTTTAAATTGGTATCTAGGATACTATTTATGGAGGATACTTTCTATCTGATTAGTAGATAAGTATCCTAAAACTTTTAACAATATTTTGTACACTAAAATATGCTCAATCTTAACTTTTATCAGGGAACAGCCTTTATACTGTCATTCTTCTTATCTAACTTCTCATATATTTCATCGACAGTTTTATTCCTTGTTTCCGGGAAAGCGACTAGAGTGTAAATTGACGCGAAGAAGGAGATTATTGAGAAGAATAGAAACGTCCAGTGGATACTGATTAGTTCACAGAGTTTTGTGAACCATTTCATTTGTATGAAGTTGCTTAATTTCGCACAGATGTTTGCGAATGATGAGACGGTGCCTCGCAACTGGAATACAAAAAAATAAACAATATTATAATTGGTCTTTTTGGGTTTAGTTCTCGAGGAGAATGTTTATTCTTACAGCTACGTACTAAAATGGATAAAAACCACTTCAGTACGAAAATTTTCTTAAAAAATATCTTTTTCATATTTTATATAAAACATAAAAAGGTGATAAAATTCTTAAATTCTTATAAACAGCTGTGATGCGTTTACTTAAAAAAACATAAACCATTTTTCAATATTCATTTCCATTTATAATTATCTATGAAATAAAAAGAATGTAGCTAGAAGTGATTATTTTTTCTGTTTAACAATGACTAGGATAAATAAAAAAATGTAAAGGAAGAAAAATGTACAGAATGGTTGTTTTACTGCTGTATCCCACACACAGCAGGGTAGGCAGAGGGAACCTAGTGTTAAGACACTCCATTCCCCATCTCAACGAGTGTTGAGTGGCGGAAATCAACGCCGCGCTTTGCCTCACCACCAGAGCGAAGAAATGAAAATATAAATGTAAATAAATATTTAATTATCTCGAGTGGGGATCGAACCCACTATCAGTCGATTTTACTGTGACACTTTGTGCCCCTGCACCACGACTGACCTACCTCTAATTTATTAAGTGTCTATCTAAAATAAAAATAAAAAACTTACCTGGAAAGTAAACAAATCGGTAATAATAATATAAGATATAGGCTGGAATCCGGCGGCATCAGCAAATATACATAAACACATAGCGAACACCGGCAACCAACCCGGCAGCCACGTCACCGAGCCGGCGAGGTAGAACCACGCAGCCAGGATCAGCATGCCTATACCGACGGCGAATGACGTTGATACCAACAAAAGCTGAAACAAAAATGATATTTATTTTAATTTAGATTTTTTTTTAGATAATGCCTCAAAAAATATATCGATGTTAGTATAAATAAGCTACCATCATTCTGTTCACATATATTATGATGATTGGTGTGTAGATGGTAGATAGATCCAAAATTCGGCTGATAATAAGGAAATTAACACTGGGTTCACCCTGGATGCCTGCTGGGTGACGTGACGTGACGCTAAAAAACAACAATTACCTTTCTTCCAGTCTTCTCAACTATACAAGTAGCGACAATGGACCCCACCAACTGAACCACTCCAATCATCATCACTTGTTTATTAGCACTTAAGTTCAATGATATGGACTCCGAAGCGCGTTGGAACACGAATCCAGCGTATATCAGCACTATGAGATATCCGTCGAACTGCTGCGTGATCTTGATCACCAATGTGATGATGAACGCTCTGAACGTTGCTTTGTCTTTTACTGGAAGTAAAATGTGAAAGTTTTATTAAAATTTTTCTTTATTATAAGAATAGATTTTAATGAAATATTTTGATTAAATAAAGCCATCGCGGTTCAGTGGTATATCGTTTGACTGGAAACCGTGGAATTTTCATTTCCTCTTGATTAATATCCTTGCCTACTACATCTTAAAACTAGTAATTTTAAAATAACTAAATATTTAAATATATAATACACTCATGGCTGGAAATATATCCTTAGCGGATTGTAAGTAACCAGAATTACAACTAAAAGTATAACATTGGTATTGTAAAACAATATATAAAAGTTATGCAAATCCCATGCAAATGCCTACTCGGCCTAGTTACTAGCCCGTGATAGAACAAATACACAGGGTTTCTATAATATAAATATAGACTTTAATATGAGTAATGATAACAATACATTTATTATAAAATAATTAAGTACCAAGTATCGGTTTTTCTCTATATATCTTAGATGTATCTCAATTATATATTTTTGTTATGTTACTGTATATAAAATCTCTAATGGAGTTATATTAAATACACCGAGTGATTTTAATTTCAACTTCAGCTAATATAGCGATAAAAACAAAATGAAGAAGGTATAAAGAATGTATCCCGTATGTAGCAAGGTAAGCAGAAGGAGACTAGTGTCAAGACACTCCCCCACTTTCCGCCAAATTCTGGAGACATTGTGTGTTGAGTGACGGAACTCAACGCCCCGCTTTGTCTCGATACCAGAGCGAAGAAGTGAAAATATTAAAGTAAAAGTGAAGTGGGTATCGAACTCGCAACCTGTCGCATTAACAGTCACATGCCTGTGATCCTGCGCCACGACTGGCCTCATACTCGTTTTAAAGAAATATATAAATTATTTTCTAAGCTTACATATAATTTTCCAGACGGATTTAGGATCGGCCTTGGTCTGTTTCTCTATTTTGACAATGGTGTCTATGTCTTGTTCTAACGTGGGGTCCATTGTGCTTTTACCGCGTAACCACGCTAGCACCGTTTTAGCTTCCTGTAACGTTAATTATTAAAATTTGTTATATTATAAAATAATGCAGTGAACGCAACGGTTGTGGTTTTGATTCTCAATCGGTGAAATGAAATATTTTTTATATTTTCATTTCCACTTTCGTGAGCAGGCAAAGCGCGGCGTTGAGTTCCGCCGAATTTATTTATTCAATTATTTATCTGATAATTAATACTTACATCAACTTTACCCTGTTTAACTAGGAACTCGGGTGTTTCAGGCATTACGAGGAAGATGAAGAACACGATGGCAGGAACCAACAGCCCGATCCAAAGCATCGTGTTGACATGCAGGAGATCGGCGAACACGTAGCTAGCTAAGTAGCCTATGTTTCTGAAAATACACAATTTAAAACATGATAAGCATTAAGAAATCTAGTAATGTATATTTAAATTTTGTATTTTTTAATTTTATTATTCCGTATAGTTTTAAGGCACATCTTAATGTTAAAGCACTCCGTTACTCGCTTTCTGCTCGAGTTCAGGATTGGCGGTAGAAGTAGGTATACTATAGGGAAGAATTGATCCCACGACCTCCTGTTCCGCATTTATATTTACTAACCACAAAACAGGAAAGTTTCATAAACATTTATTATCATAAGTCCATTACAAAATATATTATATATTATAATAAATAATTTTTAAAATGTTGCATCTACATAGACATAAAAGCACAATAAAATAAAAAAAAATCTATTTCAATGAAATTCTAAAATGTCACTCACCACGAATAGAAATATTGACCTCAATCAATTTAATTTATTTGCAACAAGTAAAACGCTTCTGGTTTTGTTAATTATATTTATAAAATGTATAAAATATATAGATATATACAAATATTTACATTTTTTAAAAATAATCGATCACGATGCAAATAAAGTTCAGAAATTAATACATTTATTATAATTTAATGTGATTGGTTTCTTTACTAATAGCAAATATTTTTTTTCAGCAATGATTTTATCCGGTCGTCTTATAAATACAAAAGAAAAGAAATCGTAAAAATATATCTTTTTCCAGTTTAATATACTCACCCAGTTGTATTAGTGATAAGATACTCCGTTTTACTTTACGCCCAAATTTAATACATAGAGTATTGAGTAGCGTAATTCTACACCGCCTTTTATTTGATTAGATCGGGAATCGAACCCACAATTACCACGTTAACAGTAAGAAGTTGTACCACTACAATGATGACCTCCAATATTATTAATTATACATTATACTTTTATGGTTTTAGGGGAGGTTTCTTTCCCCTATAGAAGAACATAGTTGCACATCTCTTAGGCAAAAACCAGAAAGTAAAAACGGAGTGATGATATTCATGTCACCAAAAATTGGTGTAAATTGTTGTTATTTTTTCCTTTAAAATGAAAAAAAAAATAAACAATAATTTAAAAAATAAAACGTTGTTTTATATAAATAATTTTGAAATCTGTGTATAAATTTTGCCGAAATACTAACATTATTATAACTGGTATTTTTATGCGTAACCTGGTCTTAATTTCGTTTCAATATCTTAATATATTATGTATTTCCATAAAAGAACTTTCAAAATTATAGGCAAAAATAGCTACTTAATTATGCATAAAACACAGTGTTAGAAAATCTTGACACCAATACATTTAATAGACTTTTGAACCTAGGATTTATTTTACACGCAGAAAATTATTATTGAGACTTATGGCCTATGATGTTTATCACTTTAACAGAGAAAGTAATTATAATGTAAATTATGTATTTATTTTTAGCTTCACGTTGTGTCGCGCATATAGCAAGGTACGCAGAGGGAACATGGGAATCTAGTGATAAGGCACTTGGTTTACATTAAGACACTTCCGTTCCCCATTTTCCGCCGAAATCTAGCGGCATTACATGTGGAGTTGTGGAACTCAACGTCGGGCATTGCCTCGAAACCAGAGAGAAAGAATGAAAATATTAAATATTTCATTTCTTCTAATGGGAATCGAACCCATAACCTATCAAGGTTTATGCCCCTGCGCCACGACTGACCACTGATTATTTTTTTTTCTTTAATTGTAGAATAATAAATGTTAAGTGACGTTGTGCAGCGGCATAGCGTCTAACTGTAAACTCGACGTTTGTGGATTCTATTCACTTGGGGTTCCCCCGTTAGGAGGAAATGAATTATTTTCATAAGAAAGTAAGAAGAAACGGGATAATGAGGTGTTAAGTTCCGCCACTCGATACAGAATGGTTCGATAATTGGACGATGCGAAGGGAACGAAGTGTCTTAACACTAGATGCCCTATAGATGATAAGAGTACAGCGTGAAGCTATGTAATATTTTTAACCAATTTACCTGTTTAATATAAGCAAAGATCCCAATGCTCCTCTCAAATCGATATCGCTGATCTCCTTCAAGTAAATAGGTAGGACGATGTAGCACGCCGAACAGGGTATGCCAGCTATGGCCCTCGCCAGAATGAGGGCCCAAGGTTCCAAGCACAGCAACTTAATTTGCCAGTATAACTGAAAAAAGTTAATTTTATGATTAAATTATGAAGAATAGTTTCTTAAAGGTATTTTATTTTATTGCTTTAAATAATGGGTGACCTCATATTTTTTTCATATAAAATTTAAAAAAATGTTTGAATCCAAATGAGAGACGGCGTGTTTGACTGTAAAAGCGATGGTTGTGAGTTCAATTACCATTCCGGGGAATTAATTATTTTCATGTTCTCGTACTGGTGTCTGATTAAATTTGTGAGAAAATTCGGCAGATAGTACCGATAAAAACAATCGATTAAGAATCACATTTTCCCTTTCATTTCTACGTCTATCCGCACCTGGTGCCTTAAACTTATTGATTATATTTATGGATTGAAATTAAGTTTGCAATATATGTACATAATTGTTTGTTTTCACAGTTAAGTTCGAGAATTGTCAAATGCCAATATTTGGTACATATATTTGGTATTTACTTTGGTGGGACTTCATTCACAGAACATACCTATATGTACATAATATCATAAAATAACAAGATTGATACAAACAGTGTAACGGTATGGTAGTAAAATTTATTTTAAAAAATAAAAAAAGGCGACTTGATATTAAAATCTCTACCTAAGTATGTGCGGTATAATAATCTTTCTCATAATTTGCAATAAATTCATGAATTAGCCAATAGGTGCTTATTTTTTTAATGCAATTAAAACATTCTTTATTTTTTTTTATTCATTTAGCGATTTCAATACCAGTCTTTTAATACAAATGTCCAAGAGGAAGGAAGCGGTCAATACCTTTTTTACAAGTTCATTCCACTTCTTTCAAGTTATTTTAATATAAACAAAAAACAGGCTTTTGATTCGGAGCGGAACAACTTTTTCTCATTGTTTACAAACAAATAAGATGCAGATTAAAAAATGTTTGAAAGGTGCGTTGGGTATTTGGTCACTACCTAGTTTTATTTTATATAAAAAAAGATAGTGCCTTTTTATATAAATCTGTCTGAATTAAATTATTTATTTTCAAAGGTAATTTTATTATGAGAATAGATAAGCATATCCGCATGGTAAATATGCACATATTTTGTCAACTTTAGGGTCCATCGGGCGAATTGAACGAAATAGTAGTAAAATCAAACTCGTACCGAGTCTTCGATTCTCTTTTTCTCCGGTTTCAAGGTTATCCAGCACGCAGCGGTGTAGGCAGAGGGAATTCAATTGAAAAATCATTTTGTGATACGAATACAAGATTCGAATCGCACAATGCATAGTTATAAATAAAAATATAATAAAAAAATTCAAAAGTAACAAACATATATCTATAAATGTAATTTTATAGAAAAACATATTTTTTTAGCTTCAAGCACATATAGCCCACATATATCAGAGCTAACACACACAGGCAACCTAATGTTAAGACACTCCGTTCCCCACTTCCCACTGAATGTTCAAAACTGAGGGCTGCTAAAATATTAATAAATAATAATGCAATCCCCCGAGTGGGGATTCAACCCACAACCGTTGCGTTACAGTCACACAAAGCATCTAAATACCACTTTGTTATATCCGATGTCAATAAATTATCATATTATATAATGAAAATTATGACCTAACAACGTGCACAATAGAAAACTAAACCTATTGGTTAAATGTCACATTCAATGTTTTTAAATTATTAGTAATGATACTTGTCTTCCATTTAAAGAATAATAAATACAGTTCTAATCATTCATTATACATTATATTGAAATGTATATAATTAAATTTTTACGTATTAAATTTATACGTATATATTTTTAAATAAATACAATAGATAAAACATAGTGGTTGCCGGGAACTTTTCTAGGAAAAAGGCACTTAAAGGCACACGACAAATAAGAAGTTAGCGAAATCTGTAATATGTGTTACTGTAATCAGAAGAAGTTGCCCTCGACCTGCATTCATAGGTTCAATTTATAAAGGGGAATCACCTTATGAATATTTCGCAATATTCAGGAAATTGTACGTTTTTCCCGCATAGCAGAGTAGGCGAAGGTTAAACCTTGTGTTAACTGTTAAGGCACTTCGTTCCCCAATTTTACGTCCAATTTTTGAGATGCGTCGATTGCGTCGAGTGATAGAACTCAACGTCGTGTTTTGTCTACTAGAGCGTGGAAATGATAATAAATATAATTGTCCCGGACGGGGATGGATCCGGTACCCATTAATTTTAGGTACTCGGAAGATCTAAGATCTTAATTAAATTTTAATTTAATTTAATGAATTTTCGGTAAGATTCCTTTCGGAAAAATCCTTTTACATAATTATATAGATATTTTATTCTATATTCTACATAACTACGACAGACAGAGTTATGATATGTGACCTCCGTGTATTTTTAATTAAGATTCAAAACAAAACTAAATCAAGGTTTATTTCATTTCCTTGAGTTTAAGACGCATTTATTCTGGCATTTATGAGAAAAATAAATAATAACAAAAACATTTTATTAAATTAATATTATTTTATGTGACTTTGAGGATTCAGCATCTAAAAATTGATAACAGATTTTTTTTAATCTATTTATCTGATGGCTATATTTTAGACGTGTTTATTTATATTAGTGATTTACTTTAGTATATAGGACAAAAATATCTATCTAACAATATTTATAATGAAGTATTAAAATTATTTTGTGATTAATAATAAATTGTCGATATATATATTGAAAATTGCTGGATTCAATCGATCTGAAAGGAGAAAATAATTTATTTTAAATATAATTTAAAAAAAAACCTTTTTAGATAACGTAAAAAGATAAACATTTTAAACGGATTTAGTGATGAATAACTCTGTGGTCTATGTCTTTGAATAAGCCACACTACCTCAAAATACGTCTATATTTTAATGAATATAAACTAATCTCTCATAAGGGACCAATAATAAATAAGTATACCACACATATGCCGATGATATTTTTTCTTATAATTTCTTTTAGGGTGACGTCGTATCCTACCAGCAGGGTAGGTAGAGGGAACCCAGTGTCAAGACACTCCGTTCCGACCCTACGCCGAATTCTGGAGGCATTGCGTGTTCAGTGCCGGAACATAATGCCGCAATTTGCCACAAAATATAAAATATTTAATTTCTTCGAGTGGGAATCAAATCCACAACCTGGTCGAGACCGGCTTTGTCATCACGACTGGCCTCTAATTTAACGAGCAATTCGAGATCTAGATTTTCTAATATATCGAGCAATTCGAGATCTAGATTTTCTAATATATCGGGCAAAATAATAATATCTCTGTTAACTAATAGTAAAATCGAAAAACGAAATTAATCAAATTTGCAATAAAATTTTACAATACTTTTATCATACAACAATTAATAAATTTTTAATTTACCAACAATGAACAGTAAATATATCACACAGTTTTTTTCTCTTGCTCGTGCTCGTATTGTATACATTATTTTTAAGGTATTTATATAATATAAAGAAATATCTAGACATTGTCATGGTATTTAATATCTAAGACTAATTTATTTTCAATATATATTAATAAAACAATAAGTAGTTATATGTAAATATAGTTAAATAAATTTTAAAAAATTATTGCTTCTTTCACTCAGTGTAATATTAATTTACATATTATATGCTCATATATATTATGCCTCATGTATTACACAATTGTTACAACCTATTACTATTCTAATCTATATTAATAGTGTTTAGTTTAAAAGTTCGTTGATTTTTTTATATATCTTCACGCTATATCCCGCTATAAGCAGATGGAACTAACTAGTTAGATATTCCGTTTCCATTAAGTCACTTCCGTTTCCCACCTTCCATGAAGGTATTGCGCGTCGAGTGGCAGAACTCAACGCCGGTAAAACAAAATATTAAAAATATAATTTTCTCGAGTGGGAATTGAACCTAGAACACACACGCTTTTGTCCCTGCTCCACGAAAGCCCAGTTTATTTGATTGAACATTTTGATCTTAGGAACTACCCTAGTTCCAACTGAAAAATTCTTTCAGTTCATTTGTCGAGGAAGGCTATGTTACATCGTAATTGTTTTGCTATTACCCAGCTTCACGCTGTATTCCGCACACAGCAGGGTAGGCAGAGGGAACCTATTGTTAAGACACTCCGTTCCCCAGGAGGCATTGCGTGTTGAGTGGCGAAACAAAGCGCGACGTTGAGTTCCGCCACTCCGCCGCTCCACATGCAATGCCTCCAGAATTTAATGGAAAGTGGTTAGCGGATCGTCAGCATGAAGCCGAAAAATACGTTAATTAAAAATAGTCATACTCACTATTAAAGAGAAGGTTGTAATCAGAGTCATGACCTTCCTCCCGTATCTGTCAGTCAGGTACCCCATAGGAGCTCCGAATATGATGGCCGTGATGTAAGTGACGGAGGTCATCCAGGATATATCAGTGGAGGTGAACGGTACGGGCGAAGGTGTTTGAGGAGATTGCAGGATTGATATCATGGGGGATAGCCATCCTTGCACCATGCCGAAGCTCAGTAAAGGAATTGTTACTGAAACAAAGAAAATAATTAGTATGTGTAAATCTTATATTATAATTCATACGAGTAGATCGCAACGTAGCTCGCTTCGTTTGCGTAGAATAAACAATTTAAAATAATAAATTCCCACTATTTTACGTTACCGTAAGATGAGCACTCCCTTTAAGTTTACAAGGATATGATTGCATGAACCGTACGGTATAAAGCGCTAATATTATTTATCACAATGGAGGCCTTCGTGGTGCCGGGGCTCAAAGACTTGACTGTAGCCCGAGGATCAAATCCCCACTCTGTTGAATGACTTATTACTTATTAATATAAATTCGCACCGGACAAAATTTTGCGTTTTGTTCCAACACTGAACACGCAAGGCCTCGAAAATATTATCGGAAAGTGGAAAACAGAAAGTCGTAACACTAGGTTCTCTCTACCTATTCTGCTACACGTACTGTATACATATACAGAGTAAAACGGATTTTTTTTATTTACACAATAGGAAAATGCGTTTTAAAGGAATTCAATTAAATTTTGTGCCCAAAGCTGAGTTAAATATGAACTATGTTTAATATAATGTTTTGTCATACTTATGTCATTTTGATCCATATTCGTAGACTTTGTATTGTATGAAAGATTGCGTGGACAGAAGTTTTACGTGACATCTTAAGGTGACATTTGGTATTGTATTATTAAAAATCTCTATGTAAATTATTGTGATTTGGCGTGACACCGGACGTCAGGTGAATGTCTTGTTCCTTTCTTGAAAAACAATTAAACACTTAAACAATTGATTCAGGTAATTTTACAGAAGGGTAATTTATTCATTTTAATTTTAAATATTTACTATAAAGCATGAAGACATTTCATTCCACTCTCTTATTGTATCGAGATAATATTATATTTTCAATTTCTTATTTCTTAACTAGCGGCCCCCGCGTGGCTTCGCCCGCTTGAACAATGCGAATAATCATATCAATATTTAATATCTATATTGTCACGCACTTAGTAAATCGTAATTTAATTCTTTTGGGATATTGTTTTATTTTGCTGGTAAAAAATATCGTAGTTATTTATTAGATAAAATTTAGTTATGTTGCTCGACAACCTCCTCTATCTTTAAGTGAAAGTCCTATAAAAATCGGTTCAGCTACTCCGAAGATTAGCTTGCTATATGCCTGCATATAGCATAATAGGAAGCGTGAAAGTAAAAAATAACTATCTTTATTTTCTGAAACAAAATAAGATTAGATACACGAAATAACGGAGTAAATTATTGATATTGATGTATATATGTGTTATATGTATTATATTTATGATACAGTACCTACTGTCACATAAAATATATTTTTCTCTGTCCACTGTGCAGCGGACACAATGATAATTAAAAATATATCTCCTGTAAAATGCACTCACTCGTAAGAAAAATCGAATGAATTATATATTAATTCATTCGAGGAAAAATTATAAAATGTATGTAACAATATAATTTGCGACGTGCATTTGTAATTATAATTATTTATTTTTTTATATAACAAAATGAAATTACATGGAAGGGAAGTCACGTATATTTTTTTTATAATTCTAAGTATAGCATTATTATCAATAATAATTGGCAAATTAAATAAATTAAATACGAAAAATTATATAATAAAGCTTTATAAAGTAATATACTATTAAATATATTTTTATTACTTATCATATATAGCATCAGTGTCAGTATATGGCTTAAAAAGTTTTTTTTTTATTCAAATTCAAATGCGTATTTTTCTAATATTTTTTAAACTATTATTTACTTTATTGTCATTTTATTGAGAACTCTCTAAATTACATCACGTTTATCGTTTCCATGTAGCCCACTGTACTTGTATACCTGAAAACAGAGTTACTTCGGCGACTTAAAATGTGTCTTAATCAGAACGAATCTTTAGTTAATTCCATTTGACCACTTAGGCGCAGCCGTAGGTAGAAGTTAGTGTTCATTTAATCCTAACATAATTAGGTGTTTTTTTATATGCGTAATTAAAAAACTGTGCTGGGTGGATATTGCTGCGAAAATTGTCATTAATATTGGATAAGGATTTTTTTTTATGGAAAAGACACGGCAAACGAGCGTGCGGGTCACCTGATGGTA
>DWAN01001073.1:0-19272 GCA_018230445.1 Heliconius hewitsoni
AAATAAGTATTTATATTTCCTAAGTGTGGATTAACACTTTAAAAATGTTTAAAAACATTACAAGTGTCTATGCTTTTCGGAAAATTTATGCTATTCACGACCTGCATCTGTGGGTACTGCCGCAGATGGCTCTTCAAAACGGGTATCTACACGTTAAACAAAGACGTGTTCGCTGACTATGAGTTGGTAGCAAGTGATGAAGAATCAAATGAAAATATTGAACCTCAGCTTGAAACTTCTTTTCTCTATCTCAACTAATATTATGATAAAAAAATAATAATATTATGTTAAGAATAATAAAAGTAATATTTTGTTAAAAATTCATACGTAAAAAGTAATAAGTGATAATTGAGGTTACTTCTATGAATAAAAAATTGATTAAAATTTTATGTATTAATTAGGTTTCCATGATTGTACCCTTAGTATAAACGTTTCTCACTCCATTGATAGCAAAGGGATAGTCCATTCAAAACAACCCTAGTCCGAAGAAGGCAATGGATCTAAAAATAGTTTTATCACTATATTTCCCAAGCTGCTTAGTTTTATATTGGAATAAATATAGTATCGTATCTATATTAAGAAACGAAATCAAAAATAAATTTTATTATTATATTATATTAAAGCGTTTAATTGACGTTACGTCATTACGATTATATTTATTTGCCACATTCAATATTTGTTCTCCGTATTGCCGTTATTTTTTCTTTATTATTTTCCAGCTTGAGCTAAATTTCAATTACTGAAAGAAAAAATCCTATATAGGTATGATTTTTTTACGGCCAATATTAAAAGCAAAATTTAAAGCTAAACCATAAAATTAGGCCAGTCATGCCGTAGGGGCTCAAGCATGTGACTGCAAACACGACAGGTTGTGGGTTCGATCGCCAACTCGAGGAAATGAAACATTTAATATTTTCATGTGTTCGGCATGATGTGGAGCCAAAATTCGGCGTTGAGTTCCACCATTCAACACCCGTCCAGAATTCAGCAAAAAGTGGGGAGTAGAGTGTCTTAACACTATGAATCTTCTGCCTATAATGCTACATGCGAGTTTTTATTCAGCTTCACGCTGTAAAAAAAATCATAAAATTAGTATGTAAAATCGTCTAAAAAACATAAAACTTTTATTTACCATTTAGATAGTATAATTGCAAAACGTTGAAAAAAGCAATGTTCCTTTCATCCACTTAGAAGTGGACTTTAAAGAAATACTTTCCTAGCTTAAGAGATTCAGCGTCTGACTATGAGTAAGCCGGTGACCCGAATATTAATTTCATCTAGAAAGTAGATATTACCCGTGACTCTCGTTGTGTTATACATAATATTTAGTAATAATAGTTTCATTAAATAAAAAAAAAACCATACCATTTTCCAAAATTTCATGCAGTTCTACATATATTTCGTTTATTTATTTATGTTTCGGCATGTTCAAAAGAGTATTACATTGGTCCAAATTTATCGCACATTTTAGTTATTACTGTAAATTGAACAAGTAGTAAAGTTACTGAGAAAGTAACTTGAAAGTAAGCACATGGGTACCGAGTGCTAAGATACTCCGTTCCCATTCCAACACCAGCTGTCGTTATAATTGTGATGGTTTTAAGTTCAACTGCGACTTAAATATTGTTACAATAAATAATATTAATAATTTAAAGCATTAAAACTAAAACAAGATTGAAACTCACGTTCGAAGTTTTAGTAATATTACAAGCAATGTCTGTAAATACGTAATAGCTCCCAACGCTTCAATGAACATTTTGAAAATGGTTCGTTAGCAGTATATTGTTTATGTGAAAGTGATGTAGCACGAGTATTTTCTTTACGTTTTATGAGTTCAAAATTTTTATATAAATAATTTAAGTGTTCTTAGTAATATTATGGTGTTGTGTAATATAGCTTATACATAAGAATACAACAAAGGTTAAAATTTATGTCAATATTTTATATGATTTGTACTACTTTAGTGACACAATAACATCCATTCGGTCACATTAATGAACTGTAATGAGAATAATTTCCACACAAGCGATGTTAAGCAGAAATCAATAATAGGTCAATATCTTCATGCTGAATCGCTTTTGTCCAATTTTAAATATAATTCTTTACAAATTTGCTTTAATTTTCCCGTCCGTTGTTCCAATGACTTATATAAATATATGAAATACTTGTTTGTGCAATATTATATTTACTATAAAAAAAAGTGTATTCTTGGAACATATTTACTTTTTAATGAAATTGTAAACATAGGATAAAGGGATAAATAAAATGAAACATGTATATTTTTTTTTCATATTTTATTCGTTCTTTTATGTAATCGTCAGAGTTGTACAACTAAATAATCACAGTAGAAACAAAACATAACTATGTCGGTATTATAGTTAACGTCTAAAATAAAATGTCGTGCACCGGCGTCGGTCGCGGGGCGAGTTCGCACCTTATAATTTGTACTGGGATTCTGTGCTCTGCTGTCTTAATTAAGTGTACAGGTTTAAGAAAAGTCATCAAAGTATAGTGCAAGTGGCGTGTTACAATCCCTGAGACGGGTTAAGCGTGAATCATTTTTTACAATTAGTCAATAGCGATTTTTAATATGTTTTTCATTATTTGTATTAAAACTCTATATTTGACAATAGACTTTTCAATCAAACCTAAATGCGAAAGATGGCTTTTCTTATATAAAACTTGAAAAGGACCAATATTATTCGGAAACACACGGCACACAAAAATGTAAAGTTAAGTCTTTGGTAGATATATAAGTTACAATATCTAATTCTAAAGTACACGATATCAGACAACGCAGAGCTTCACAAAAGAACGTAGCTAGTCTGTTAATTTAAATGCACAATTCTGTCGCAAGGGGAAGAAGTAGTATTTGATAATAAAACAGTCAAAAAAATTAAATACAAAAAGATTCAAATATAAAAACGGACCGAAACTCTCCACATTTATTGGCAGTGTAATGATATTATAAAAGAATAATAAAACCTAGATACATACATAGATGTCGATCTCAGACAGCTATTAAACTCCTACTTACACGATTAGTAATTAACGAGAATTGCTTTATTATTGAGACTTGAGTATTTTCGAGTGCAAACTAGAGGTGTTCTTACAGTAGATATTCAATGTCTATATAATATAATATAATTAAACAACCGAATCTACAAAATCTTAGGCTCCGAACGCATAATAAAATCAGTCATTTTAACACAATACAATATATTCTAAAATGTACATCGATCCTATTTCGACGTCGAAGTGAGACAGTTTCATAACCTGTAATTTAATTAATTATTTTTACTATAAATTCTTATAAATTAGATTTAAATTAGTGACTTCTAACGGTCGCAATAACTATCTCACGTCAAAATCGATGGAATAATTCTAGCACAACACTCTTAGTAAGTTATTGATATTTTCCTAGGTGCGACTAAATTTATATTTAAATATATCGAATAAATAAAGTGCAAACACTTATCTCTACGGTCGTTAGCTATGTCCTTGGCACTTTCACGCTCGCTCCTCACTCGCCTATCACGCACACGCCCGCAGAGCCCTCGTGAGTAGACCGCAGACTTACACATACTCTAGTTTCACGTCTAACGCTACACGGAGGAGAGGAACACCGGTTACTGTACAGTTCGTTTACGATGAAATTTCGAGTAGAATGTAAATCGTTTTATATTTTACTAAGATAAATGGGGTACTTCGTTAATTATTGTATGTACATACATCCCCCGTGAATATTTTTCATATAGAATGAGCTACTCGACGTCCAAAGGGACGTTCGATACTATAATTAATATAAAATATAACGTATTTCAATAGTAGGTACGTCGATTGATGCGGAAGGGCCGTACGCAAGTGTCATCACGTAAAGCTGTGGACTTACAAATTACTCGTATAAATTATTCACATTTATAGCACACTATCTACAAACACCCACGAATCGGAATCACATCTGGCCCTCCGGCAGAAATCCACTTATGTCGACTTCCGATAAAATACTGACTCGTAATAACTCGTAATATGGCTAACTCGAATAAAACTTATATCAAATATTTGGTGAAGATACCGGCTCAGACCTTATAAAAAGTTACGCAATCGAACGCATATATGCCTTAACGTAGAGATACTTAAGCTAATTTTAGATTTTTATTGTATAAAATAAACTCGTAGAAAATCGATAAGAAACGCGAGTCACGGCGCACGAGTGATGGCAGCGGCCGAGGGAGTGCGGCTTCAGTGGCGGGACTTACAACCTCTGTGCTATCAATTCCCGAAGGATATACATTATACATAGCTAGATAACCTTGCAACTGCAATCTTATAGTAAAATAAACATAAAATATTATTAATGAATAAAAATAAAATTTAAGAGAAATTAGATTTCGTTACAGAATTACAGAATATAATATAAAACAATAAAATTGAAGTATTGCAGTTAGCAGGTTACCGTCCTAACATGAAGAGATCCATCACCACTGGAGCCGTCCCGGGATAGAATTGACAGGTCGGCCGTCGGCAGCTTACAGTTGCTCGTCCAGGTCGGGCCCGTACAGGTCCGCCAGCTTGTCGAACCGCGGGCCCCACGCGCTCAGGTAATCGTATTCATGGACTTCGTCGTCAGTTCCTGAAAGATTATATTATTATTATTTTTTCAACTTCACGCTGCATCCCGCACACAACAGAGTAGGCAGAGGGAAAATAGTGATAAGACAATCCGTTCCCCATTTTCCGCCGAATTCTAATTCAACGCTGCGCTTTGCTTCGACATCAGAGTGACGACGGGAATCGAACCCACAACTCGTCGCGTCTAGACACACTAGTGCTTCTGCGCCAATTTCGTCCTTGTAATATTTTTCCTACCAAGTGGCATAGCTACATTGATACAAAAACTATAACTGTTGAGTAATCAAAGACTTAGTTTCTATTACAAAATCCGTATAATTTTTTCAATGAAATCCTCCGCGATCTATAAGCGTATATGTATAAATATTTACATTTGATCAATAGCACACAGAGCTCGTTCAGCATTCTTCTGTTTCATGAGCAATGCAAACAAATGCAACAGTAGTAGTTTTTTATTATGAACATTACATATTTTTTGCTTTCCGTTCTTGTAAATAATACTTACAATGAAAACATATAATCGATATATCGAGAAATATAATTGAGGTCATGGTGGCGCAGTAGAGCAGTGTCTGATTGTACATGCGATTGTTCTGAATTGGTCACCACTAGGGGTATTTAGACGCAAAGAAAGGAACGGGGTGTACTAGGACTTCCCTCTTAGCAGGTTCCTCCTACCTACTTTGTAAGCGGGATATGCGCGAAAACAAAAAAATATATAACAACAATTCCACAAAATAAACCCTTACGATACGGGACATTTCTTAGAACAGTCTATGAAGAAAGTTTCGTCTAAGCTCTACAAAGAGTGAAAAGTTAAACAAGTGGCGGATGGAAGAGAAGATAATTAGCGTCTGCGTTAGATACCTACTCCACTCGATAAGTTCGTATACAACGAAGTTAATCTTGCCTTGTGAATATTATGTAAAGTAACTCTTAATTTTCTGGTGATATTTACTATATTTGATTAAATGTAAATATGTGATTCAACAAACCAGGACGGATAACTTTTTGATTGTACAAACAATTTTATGTACATATACGAAAGTTCATACATACATAAGTTTTCGCAAGTTGGATGCGATAAATAGAGCAGTAGCAAATTTGATTTATTGATTTGAATCAAATGAAATTCGTTGTCTTTAATTATTTTCACATGGAAAGTAGGATAGTTACCGGAGGCCAGCGAGGACAGCGAGCCGGCGGTGCTGCCGCCGCCCTCGTAGGCGTAGTTGCGCAGGTCGTCGAAGGGCGGCGCGTTGGGGTCGCTGTCGGCGCGCCGCTTGTGCTCCTCGATGAACATGCCCACGTTGGTCTCGCCCGCCGCCGGCGCCACGCCGACCCCCAGCCCCACGCCCATCAGTGGGTCTAAACCAAATATTCATTTGTGTGACTGTAAACGCGACAGTTGTGGGTTCTATTTCTCCCCAGGGCAATTAATTATTTAATATTTTCTTCTTTCTCCAGTAATAAGACAAATGGCAGCGTTCAGTTCCGCCACTCAAAACGCAATGCCTCGAAAATTCACCTACTTAGTTATTTGCGTGAAGCTAAAAAAATAAACAAACAGATTACCCTAGTATTTTACTTAAACGAATATTTCCAGAGGCCACCACTTTAACATGAGATTAAAGAATTAAAAGTGGATTTGATAACAGGCCTGATTTAGAGCCGGGATAAGCGGACAGAAACAGTTGGTGCAAATTAAATACTTCTGTCTCGGCAAAGCAGCATTCTTCGCTTTTTTTAATTTTATTGTTACGATTTAGCGAGTCAGCTGAATTACAATGGACAGATTCAGATTTTTCTCCAACTCAGTTTGTCGTTACTAATAATGAATTGGAATTGGCACTATAGAGAACTGTCCGTCACAGTAAGTTACTGGTAGTGATTATACATTTTCGGAAGATCTACAAGTTATCAATTTAGCATTGAGTAAAATCAGTATTTTTTAGCTTTACGCTGTATTCCGCATATAGCACGGTAGGCCGGCACAGTAGGCTCGTAGGTTCCCCCAACCTAGGAACCTAGAGTTATGACACTTCGTGCATTAAGATTTTCCGCTAAATTGCGTTCTAAATGGCGGAACTCAATACTGCACTTCGCAAAATATTAAATGTTTCATTTCCTCAGGCGGTAATCGAACACCCAACCAGTCGTGCTCCTTGTCGCGCTTGTTCCCCCTGCGCCACGTTTGGACAAAACGAATTTTGGGCGAATCTAAATGAAATCAGTGTTATGTGGAACAAATGACGATCGGCTTATTTTTTTATTTCAAAATACCTTCCAAATATCCTACATACACACACATTTTTAATGAATAAAAAGTTTTTTTTACATTAGCATAATATGTGTATGAAATATGTATGTATAAAAGTATAAGTAGTATTACGATAAAAATATTTTCCAAGTTTCGAACTTCGATTTATTCCTAAAGAGAAACGTGCACAAAGACCAGCGTGATATAAAATGTAACTCGTATAAATCGTGTCAGCAGTTTCATAAGTTGCAAGACAATATATCGATATACCTTTACACATATATGAATAAATGTTTGTATTTTATAAATCGCCTTAGTTTTATGAATTTGTTTTTCACGAAATTTTTAATAAATTTCCGACTCCCTCACGGTCGGTGTCATTGTCTTATGATCAAAGAAATATAAATGTATATTGTATGTTTACAGATCTAGAACTTACACGGCATTTTAGCCGGAACGTGATCAGGGAGAGGTCCTCCAATCGGAATCTGGAGAGGTGTGATATCGAAGGCCGTCATGTCGTCTTCGCCACCGCCTTCGTCATCGTAGTTGATAATATTCTCACGTACGTCGTCGTCTGGGCCGGGGTACTTGATGTGAGCTTCCCGCCGGCGGTTGTAGACCACAAAGACAAGCACCAATACTGGGAACAGCATTTGTTGAATTAGAAAGTAGAACAAAATATTTCTTATCTTTAACATTCGTGTGTAAGTTATATTTCGAAACAATTTCGTTTGTAGCAAATACATGATAAGAATTCAAGATAATATATGATGGTATTGTATGACTGTGGCACATAAACGAGCTGCTAAAATAGAAACTAGCGGTATTAATGTTCATTTTCCAAATACGAGGTTTATCGGAAGCTACCATCGCAACTGAAAATTTGATCCCACGAGCGCTCAAGTATGATTTACGTAGCGCTTTATAAGTGGATTTGTAACACAGTATAGTATTATAATAACGGCTGGCGCTTCTCCAACCTAGTATTCAAAATAGGTGACATTTAGAAGTTAGTTTTGTGTTTAGATTTGCAATATTCCGAATTAACGCGCCTAGTTTCTTTGTCTTTGTATGAAATGATCAACCGAGAATTGATTTTATAGGAACATTGCTAAAGTAAATAACACAATGTAGCAATTTTTTAACGTTATTATTTATAGAAAGCAAACAATTTGAATTGAAATTATATGAACGAACACGTGCAATTGATGATTTCAGATGTCAATGCAGGGTTTTTGTAGTAGGTCAATAGTACTCGGTGTATATTTGTGACATTTTAATGAAATTATTATTTAGAAAAGAAAAAAATTATATTTATTATTTGTGCGACAAAAATGACGTATTTAAATTATAAAAATATATATATATTTTATTTTCAAATATATAGTAAGTAAAATTTACCACAGGTTTGTTTATACACATATGCATGCAAAGTTTATCGACAAAAGCACGCTCACGAGGTTGTCTATAACGATTTGATCAATTACTATGTACCAGAACACGGATAGAGAGCTTTTAGAACGTCTATTTTATCAATTCATATATGGCCATCTCTAGACTTATAGAATTAATGGTTTCTAGACCACAAAATTTACTCTAATACTATTTACTAGTACACTAAATGATTCTATATATTTTAAAAGTTGATGAAAAATAATGACTTACTACATAAATGTACTTGTAAAAAAATTTGGTGAACATCGAACACTCATTTACACGAGGGGAATATAAAACATGCAAAACAATAAAGGTGCTCACCTAAAAGCAAAAACAAACAGACAATGATAGCTATAATGAAATCTCTGGAAGGCATGATGACGCCCGAGGCGAGGAGCTCCAGCTCGCAGTCGTGCCCCGCGTAGCCGAAGGGGCACGCGCAGTCGTAGCGGCGCGCCGGCTCGCGGTCCACGCACGTGCCGCCGTGCCGGCAGGGCCGCCGCGCGCACTCGTCCACGTTGGCGCACGAGCCGCCGGCGCGCGCCGAGCCCGCCGGACACCTGCACAGCGTGCGCTGTACCTCGCGGCCCCACCGCCGCGCGCGCACTGAGCCTCCGCCGGACGCGTGTATGAGCATGCACTACGTATGTATATAAGATAGAGGTGAGTGCGAGAGGGTGAAGTGAGTCGCGGGATGCGCTAGACCAGGAGCGGCGAACTTAGCTAGTGCGTGCGAGTTCTGTTTTCGATGTGTAAACGAGTAATGGATGAAATGAAGGAAACGTCTATACGGGACACGCATGCCACAGATTCGCCAATCCGCTTTGAATATTGCTCACTCATGATAATAAGGAGGCAGACGAGGATGGCCGCGAGAGCGCCCATGCTGAGTTTGAGCGTGCGTCCCTCCTGAACGAGTTCGCAGTTCTCGCCCCAGAAACCCTCGGGACAGTGGCAGCGATAGCCCGGCTCCCGGTTGACACACGACCCGCCGTTGCGACACGGGAAGTAGAGACACTCGTTCTTGTCTACGCAACCCTTGCCGTCCGCAGACAATACCAAACCCTCCCCGCAACTAGACACGACAATATGTTAATACACTACACACGAGTAAACATTATATATTATTATAAACTATATGTTAAGTATAATTCTATAAATGTATGTGAGTACATAGCAGTAAATTGTTAATATTATATGCATGTATATTTGGATTATATGTACATATATGCGATATATAAAAGCGAAGAAGTTATAGAAAGTGGTATATTATATGTCGTTATAATATAAAAGATATACCGAAAATGTTATGGAAAATAAAAATATGTATAAAAGAAAACTCAGTGCGCGCCTAAATTATCAAAAAAAATTATTCATGTAAAATATATTTAGTAATTATGGAAAAACCAATTGAGAAAATTATTACGTACGTAATGTACGTAGCTGTTAATAATTTTATAATAAAAGAATCAAAATACTTTTAAATACACAAGTATTATATTTTTTAACAGCATAGTTAATTCTTTTTGTATAATGTTTAATGTAAATAGTATATAGAGTACTCACGTGCATTCGTATTCGTTCCAGAGGTCGACACACTCAAATGGCTCATTACAGTGAACGTTTATGCAAGGACTATTAGACGGACAATTTCGGTCTAAATTCCTGGCCATAGTAGCCTGGCCCCACTGTGTGCCATTCAT
Source organism: Heliconius hewitsoni (assembly GCA_018230445.1). NCBI lineage: Eukaryota > Metazoa > Arthropoda > Insecta > Lepidoptera > Nymphalidae > Heliconius > Heliconius hewitsoni. The sequence continues at coordinate 10,036 of DWAN01001073.1, forward strand.
TGCTGGGGGTAGGGGTAAATGCTTTCCTTCTAATCGTATATCGTCTAAACAACCTTTCTGAAAATCAGCGTATACTTCAAATGTTCTTACACCAGTATATTCAGCTTTGCCACCTGCGTACACACCTTCTTGTTTGTCAACTAAAAGCCATTGATGTCCTTCGAATCTGAACGTCTCGTTATATCTTCTTCCTTCACCGCCATCGATTTCCAACGTAGCTGTACTTCCATATCTGCTAACTCGAGCGATGTGCCATTGACCATCATCAACTGCTACAGAATTCAACCACACATCGCGTTCCTCAGTCCGTAAGGAATTTAAATTATAGCGGAAATGTAAGCGTGAATCTTTTACTTCCAATATTCCATATTCACGATTATGTTGATCGCTAACTCTAAACAGTTCTCCATGTGGCTCACGAGTCCTGAATCGTAATTGTACTTGAGTACTAAATCTATCCGGTTCAAAGCTTAACGCAAATTTAACGTAGCTTTGAGGTCTGAAACTAGTAGGCGTAGTTGGCAAATTGCAAGACGGTCCAGTCCATCCTGGTTGGCACTGACACCTAGCCTCAGAAAAGCTACCGACACATGTGCCATGTTCCCAACATCTTGATGTTGTATCTGCTTGGTTACAGATTTCTTCTGTTTGTGGACAACCAGCCACTGAATTACGTGATAAGCCAGGATGGGCTAAGTCATATAACTTACTATTATGTATTAAATTTCTAATGCAACCGTCAAAACCTTTCCCAATAGGCATGTATTGCCAATGGTAATGTGTAGGATCAAAGTGTTCTATATATAATCCACCAATTTGTAAAGGTGCATTGACATTTAAGTATTCATTAAATGGTGGTATAGTACCAGTTGCTTGACAAGTGGAGTCATCAAATTCTGGTGGAGTACCATCTTCCATTTCTTGAATATCTGCTGACTTACAGTAATCAACAATCATTCTAACATTTTCAGTGTCCCAAAATATGTCAATACGATGCCATTCTCCATCATCTAAGGATTTTTTTGTTTTCACGCGAAGTTCAAGTGTACCTGATCCAAAATCAATTAATAATCTTGGATTTCCTCTTTCCAATTCTACCGATATGAAATCTGAAACCACGATTTCTTCTGGTTCTGGTGGTACTATAGGCCCATTATAGAGTAAAACTCCTTCTGATTTTCTAGTTATAAATTCAAAACTGAGATGAGAGCTATCACACATTTCAAGTGAAGGATACCACGCCCATCCAGTGCCTCTGAAACTTCTTGATGTTTGTTGACAACGTGGCCCTGTGTACCCAGGTGGACAGGAACAAGTTAAGCCATATTTGGCTTCAATACATCTTCCGCCATTATAACAAGGCGAATTCCGGCAAGTTTCTGCTTGAGTAAAGTTTCTGGCTCCACATGTACATTCGGCAATAACATCAACTCTCACTCCAACTAGAGCAGTTTTATTAGCATTGACCATGTATGGTAAATTACTAATATCCAAGACATTTGTGCATGAACCTTCACACATTTGATTTTCGTAAAGACATTCGTCAATACCAACCATAGTTATATTAATTCCGACAGCTCTTTCAATTTCTTCTCTGTGCATAAGAACAATACCATTTAACCGAATTGGCTTATAGTAATGAGCTCCATGTGCTGAGAAACGAATATCAGTTACAGGTGGGTGCTTCTTTCTTAACTGAACGCTAAATATATCAATATTTTCACGTTCAGTATTGAGTAAGTCAGCGAGTTTATCTTTAAATATATCTAACTTACTTCTAGAGACGCTCAACGTTTTGTAATTCCAAACTCGGATAAAATCTTCATCTGATATTCCCGATATTCGAATAGATCCTGAATTTATGAGGGCTTCGTGAGATATTTCTTTAACATATACAGTAACATTAGCAGGCACATCAGTTTGTGTATGCTTTCTATCATATACTTTAAATTTCAAATGATATCTACCTTCTCTAGTTTTATGTCGCATTTGTATCATACCCGTTTCTTCATTTAGGGTGAAGTTTGGATGTTCCGAACTTTCCCAGAAGAATTTTTTGTCTGGTAAATCCCAATCATCTAAGTCATATACATACACTCTTCCGATCTCTGTATCTGGCGCTTGTCCTTGGTAGTTATAAACCAGAATTTCTTTAGATCCTGGTTGCATTTTATTATCATTTACATCTCCAATTACTACGGTTAGCGTACTTGTACCAGTCATTGCGGGATTACCGTGATCTTTAATGATTATTGGAATAAGATATTCTTTTTGTTGTTCTCTGTCAAACGATCTTAGGGATGAAACAATAGCCATACCATCTCCATTAGCACCTTTTTGGTCTTGCTCTACTTTAAATGACGCTCTTATTATATCGTCAGCACCTGGGTCTAATCTGAATTGGAATGGAGGACCATTGCTCTTCGATCTATCATCATCATCTGTAGCTAGTATTTCAGCTACTTTTTTTGGCGTAATATGTTCAGTGAGTACGGGTCTATAATCTTTAAGGAAAGTTGGAGCGTTATCATTAATATCTTGAACAATTACCGTTAGCGTAGCCGTTGCTGTTCGGGGAGGAGCTCCATCATCAATAGCTAATATTTTTACTTGATGTCTAGGTGTGTCCTCTCTATCCAATGATCTTTGAATGCTTACAGTTCCTTCTTGATTTATTGAGAATTGTCGTTTCCTATCTGATGATCTATCGATAGCATACGAAACTTTACTCTTACCACCTTGATCAGGATCGGTAGCTTTGAACGTTTCAAGACTTTTACCTACTTCTGCGTTTTCATATACAGAAACTTCTATATTGGCTCTTTCAAACTGTGGTTTATTGTCATTTATATCCCTTAATTTAACTAGTACCCATGAGTAAGCTACATGATATTTGTCATTATCATTATCTTCTCCTTTATCGTTAACTTGTATTCTGAACCTAAAACCATTACTTTGCAATTGGTCTTCATAGTCTAGAGGCTGTACAATTTTAAGTGAACCAGTACCATCATTATTTCTAACCATAGTGAATTTGTCGGCACCGTAACCACTGTTTTCAATAACTTTATACTGAAATTTATTAGTTTCATCTTCGTCATGAACAGTCACTGTCAAGATTGGCATTTCAGGTAAATTAGTTCCGTCAGTTTCATCAACTTCAGTAAACCATTCATCTTTGGTGAATTGAGGAGGCATATCATTTATGTCTTTTACTCTTATTGATGCTGTTCCTGTTCCTTTTAACCCCCCTCCATCTGATGCTACTATTTGTATCGAATAATCCGGAGTTCGTTCTCGATCTAAACAACAAACAGCTGTTTTAATAACACCGGTTTCTGGTTCGATTTCAAATATAGGAGATCCTGTTTCCTCTTCAATTACGTTTTTCTCGATAGAATACCATAACTTTGCATTGTTACTTTCGGCAGGATCATCATAATCAATAGCTGTCATGGTCATGACGACCATACCCGCTGTTCCATTTTCTGTTACATTACCAAAATATACTCCCTGTGGGAATATCGGTGCGTTATCATTGATATCTTTCAGATTCACTTGAACGTCAGCATAGCCTACTAATCCCTCACCACCTTCATCTTGCGCAAATACAGTAAATCTCCATTGTGGTCTTCCATTAGGTTGATCACGATCTAAGGGCTGGAATAACATTCAAAATTAATATGTTAAATATTATAATTTGAGGCCAGTCGTGGCGGCACAAAGTGTGACTGCAAAACCGACTGGTTGTGGGTTCGAACCCCACTCGAGGACATGAAATATTTACTTAAATGTATATTTCCATTTCTTCGCTTTGGTGTCGAGGGCAAAACGCGACGTTGAGTTCTGCCACTCAACACGCAATGCCTCCAGAATTCGGCAGAAAGTGGGGAACAAGGTGTCTTAACACTAGGTTCCCTCTGCCTACTTTGCTGCGAGCGGGATACAACGTGAAGTTAAAAAAAATATATATATTATAATGGAATAAAACTTTATTAAAATTTCTTATTAGTTACCTTTAGTACAAATATTTCGCCAGTAGTTCTGTTAATATCAAATTTACTATTTGAAGGGTTGTCAGGATCAATTCCTTGACCAGTCAGGAAATACACAATGTTCTGTTGTCTATCCTTGTCGCCATCAGTTGCCGTTACCTAATTTACATAGGAAAACACCTGAATAAGTTGTAATAAATACATAAAAATATTGGAACATTATCGTCATTTACAACAAATAAGCTCGAAATATTAAAAAAGTTAGTTATATTTAAAGTTATATTTTTTTGAATATGTTAAATATTTGAAATTTGTAAATAAAAATATATTAAGGGTATTTATTGATTTTCATAATGTAAGTAATTCATACAATAAACAAAGTATTGTCTTTAATAGTGAAACATGGCCATTGTTCGGTTGTTTACATAACGATGTATTATTTGAAATGTATATTTAAAAGAAAATATTTAAGCAATAACTGTTTGTGAACGATAAATTCAACAGCCTCATCATGAGTTGCTGTTAGTATGATTATCTTATTTTTTTACTTCGTTTCTTGTTAGTTTTCATAATAAGTATTCTATAGTAAATAACTATATAATAAATAAAAAATTTAACATATACGGTAGAATTTAGTGGGTACATCTTTAGTCGTTACGCATTACAAAAGTTTCTTAAGCTTACGGAGTCGGTGACGCCGGCAGATTGTTTACATCGGCGTGTGACAGCGTGTGTTCCAAAACAACTAAGAAAAGTTCATTCTTTTTGGCGATTCAAAATAAAAGTTTCATAATAATATTTTAAGAGTTGGGAAAATTTTAGGTAGCGCAAGAAGAATAAATGTTCTCTGCAATAATGTAAAACAAAGTTTCATAAGAATTTGTCAGAAATTATGAAATACCTATTAATGTTATTAAATATATTAATGTTTTGTTAATTAATCACTAATGTTATTTTTTATTTTGTTAATTAACGGGTATAAAATCTCGTTATGATATGTTTTTACTAAATGCCAATTTACTTTGAATGTAAGATAAGAAAATAGACCCCAACAATTTCTTCCGAACGGCATTAAAGAAATGAAGAGGGTCGACGTTTGTGTAATTACTGGAATTATTTGCAAATTATAAAAAAAACCATGTCAGTGATAGACGGGACGACACCTTTTATATTTTTAATGAAATGAATATTAGAATTATTATTTTAACTGCTGCTAGATGATATTGCTATTCAGTAGTTTTGACAAAGAATATTCATCATCACACAGACCGATCTGAATTCATTAAATATTAAAATGAACTTGTCAGAAACGAAGCATTACAAGTTGATTGTAAGTTGTGCTATACAAAGTAAATTAGATTGAAAATACATTAAACGCAATCCGTTACTTCGTCTTGTGTCTGTAAAAGACTTCGCAAGAACGATTAATTAAATTAAGTAAACACAACGAACAAAAGCCAAGTTTGAACGGCCTAAGGTGCTGATGTAAAGAAATACTTATAAATAAATTACTTTCAAAAATAAATTAAAGCTCACGCTATTCTACTACTATGCAATTAAACGTGCAATAAAATGTCGAAAAAGAACATCGAAAAATCGGTGCAAGCATCTTTTACTGTCATCAAGTCCAAATTTAAGACAATTTCTAATTACATAAATTTCACTTACCTGTTACTGAAGAAATAAAAATACTATCTTATTAATTTTAAATAGAAACTTAATATCCGGAGTTAGTGTGTTGTAGTTGCGAAGTGAGGGTTATAAATAAAACATAATAAATAAATAAATGAATGGTACTAGAAAACATAAACAAATGTAATTATCCGCCACCGTAAAGGAAAAAAAATAAGGTAATATTCAAAAGAATAAAACAAAAATAATAATAAAATAATGAACAAAACAAAAAAAAAGCAAAACAAAACCTGTATAAGGAAATGGGGGTAGGGTCCGGTTTCCTCGAGCGCCTGTGTGACGTAGGCGCTGCGGGTGAAACGGGGCGGGAGGTCGTTGATATCGAGTACGTGGACGACGACGCGCGTCGAGTTCTCGTTGCGGCCGTCAGAGGCCACCAGCGTCAGCTCGTACTGTGCACACGCACGCGTTAGATCATGCTCATGCAAACAACTTGTTGTACGAATTTAATTTGAAAAATATTTTAATTTGACGATAAAGCAACTTAAAAAACAACGTAATAAAATTATTTTGTAATCAATAAATTAAATTCACAATATTTGATTCGTAATATGAGAGGATAATAAAAGTAAAAGAAATAATGATTTATTATATATTGTATTTTCTTGTTAAAAATAAAATTAAATTACCAATCAGTTCAATTGTTGTGACGATACGTCTAAGACTTTACTACAATTCCTTTAACAGTATGATAATCTTAAGTAGATTTTAATGAAGTAGATCCAGGTTAACACACCTGCTATAATAATTTGCGAACCTATTTTGCGAATACGCAGTTTGCGCGGTTATATTTTTCAAAATCAATAAATTTCGCTATAATGTCGATTTAGAGTATAACATTTTCTTTGCTAAAAAGTATTCATATATTTAACGCTATTTTTAGCCATAATTAAAGGCTATTTTTGTCTTTACGTGACTGTATTCGATCTAGCTACCTACTGAAAAATGCACAGGAAATTTTCTTTCAATATGTATTTAACATATACAGTACACACATGTTTATATGTTAACATAAATTTCCGAAGATTCATTAATTGAAAAATATGGTCGGATGTTAATTTGAAGAGTTCAGAGTTGATAAAATAAAATTATATACAAATAAATGCATCATATATATAATGGAAGCAAAATTATGAAGGTTTGTTACCTGAATAATACTTCCAAATAAAATAATGATCGGATGTTCAAATTAACTTTAATTAAATAAAAATAAAAATGACTAATTAATAATATTAAAAAATAATAAAACAAAACACTAACACTAGCACTAAGACGAAAACTATAAAATAATGACACAAAAGAAACCATGCCATGCAAATAAAAAAAATCCAATCACAAATCGTTGAATGTCACCCCATGCTTATTCCCTTTGGAAGCTAAAGCGGTGACTGCGGGTAAAGAATCAAATAAGGCCTTTGTATCGCCTTGGGGCGGACCTGTAGCACTCGCTTGGGAAGATTGCGGTCGTCTTCTTCAGTAATTTGGGTTCGGTATGTGGGTCTCTCGAACACGGGGGGATTATCGTTCACGTCCTTCACGTGAATCACCACGGTTGTGTAGTTTTCCTTAAGATTGTCGGAGGCTGCCAACTTCAACTCGTACTATATCGTTCGCCACAAATTAACATAAATATATTAGACTCAGTACCTATTAATATATTGATATACGGCAAACAATTATATTAATATTCTGAAACTTCAATAATAAATACAACTGTAATTAAGAAATTGTTGACTTCGAAGATAAGTAATTATAATTAAGAAGAACGAAGTTATTTAAAAAGTTAACGCAAAATAAAGTAGAGTGCAAATTACGATCTTAGAAGTTTGTGAAGTTCATTAAGTAACAGCGAATTCCTGTATTTCAATTTTATTCAAAATATCCTTTTTCCGGAAAAATATAAGTGAAATAAAACGATAAAATCTTATAATGTCGAGATTTTGTTAAAAGCCTTTAACAAAAGAGAGGCGGCATTTGTGGTTGCGACCCGGGCAAGTTATTGGCATCATCTGTCGGTGTCACTCCGTTATTTTCAAGCAAGAGAGATGTTTGTTTCAGAAGTCATTTCGGGCGCATTATCTAATTTAAAATATTGCTATTTCCATTTGGAAATTTGTTCATTTTAAAATAAATTTCATTTCATTGAATGCCAACAAGTAACTCTATTTTATAATAACAAATTTCTAAGATTTTCAATTATACGAAATGATGGTGATTAATTATTGATTGAACGAATAAGATAAAATCCGATCAAATATCTCGTGGCTCATATTTACTAAGTGGGTACGTAATGTAAGTTGTAAACACCCTGAAGGGCTATTCGATATACGAATATGTATATGTAGAACATGTACAAAATTACTATGTACATCCATAATTACTAAAGTTTAAAACTAAACCAGACTAAAGTTTAAAATATATGTATTTTCACTACTACGAAGTAGCTTACTTACCATTGAATTTATAGTCATTGTAAATTCTTTTAATATTAGAGATCAACATTTTTTAAAATCTATAACGAAATATTTTTATTTACAACAAGAACCCACATTTTTGCAAAATATTTACTTACTGTTGCAAAAAGTGAATATAATTCATAGAAACTTTGTAGTGCACATTAAACATACACTTAAAACAACAATAATGCAATAGTTTATAAGGAAGCTTCGCGAAGATTTATAAATTTAATACCGATCAAGCCTTCGGCGGATACAACGCCGACTTGCTTAAATGAGAATTAAAGATTAAATTATTTATGTCGAGAAAAGGTCTGTGAATTCTCCTCGGGGGCAACAAAGATCTATGATATTTCAAATATAGCAAAGCCGGAAATCCTCCGAATCTCCAGAGGCTTACTTGCCAACTGTTGTTTTCACCGTTTCAAATCGTTGATATGCAGTTATATTTATGAGGGTATTAATCATTATAAATGTTATATTTATTCATGATAGCGTTGTTATTTTATTATTTTAATCTTAATAGTTAATTGCCGTCAGTTGGTAATAAGGAAAGCTGTTAAAATCTGATGTCATTATTGTTGTGTGTGTTCTATTCGTTATGTATATAAGTGTATACCTCCTAAGTGTATTTAAATGTCACAATTTTTTTTAAATTTATAACACTTTGTTGATGCCAGGTAAATGTAAAAAAATCGAAAAAATATAATTTAGTATTTTTGCCTTCAAAGCAAAGGTTGTTATGGTATTGCACACGTATCGAGGATTTTGTACAAGTGCCAACGGTGGCACTATGACTATAGTCATTTGTAAACGGCTGACCTACGCCCTTGGTCCATTTTGTTGAAATAATGGTATCGAGCTCCGGCCAAAGTGTCATGCCACAGGCCGTTGCTGTGTAAAGGCTATGATTTACTGAAGCCTATTTACTATCATTCATTTAAATAAACGGACTGAAGCTATAGTATTCGCTTATAGTAAACAATGTTTTATTACTTCAATTTTGTGTGCTGTTTATTTAATTAAAATGTGAAAGTGAAAAGTAATATATATATATATATATATATATATATATATATATATATATATATATA
>DWAN01001074.1:0-19265 GCA_018230445.1 Heliconius hewitsoni
ATGTAAACCAATACAAGCCTTCAGCCAAATAAGGTAAGAAAAAAATTAACGTGTCAAAGTTGAAAATGCAACGTGGGCGCGGAGTGGGCGGTAGTTAGTAGTTAGTATTACCATAAAAGTTAAAATAACTGTAAGAAAATATATTATACATGATGTAACTTTATATATAATTTTATATTTTAGACACCGTGACTAAGGACAACAGTGGTGGGTTCGATTTCCATGAATTCCAAGGAATTATTTATATCTTTTCGGTCTAGTAGCTCATTTACTTTGTTCACCAATTTTCGTCGAATTCTGCAGGCGTTGTTTGTTGAGTGGCGGGGCTCAACGCCACGCTTTACCGCAACTACAGCGTAAATATTTGAATTCCTCGTGTAGGGATCGACCCCGCAACCAGTCGCGTTTACAGCTCCACTTTATTTTGCCCCTGCGCAAGAATTGACCTCGAGGAACGGAGTGTCTTAACACTAGCTATATAGCTTCACGCTATATCCCGCTGTGTGCGGGTAATAGCGTGAAGCTATAAAGCATACAATGAATAAAATATGGTATTTTTGGCCTATACATATGTATTCGATACAGAGAGGACGTTCACCCGTCATAGATGTAAATGTTACATCATGAGTCTCGACTTAACATATGTAAAAGGAATACCTGGAATTTTGATATGTTTCTACTTTAAGTACAGCGTTCAGATGTTTTTTTTACTATATTTTTTTCACGTTTCACGCTGTATCCCGTATATAGCAGGATAGGCAGAGAGTGCCTAGTATTGTAACATTCCGATCCCTATAAACTATTTAATTTTCAAGATAACGCGTATTAAAAATAAAAATAAATCAGCTTCACGCTGTATCCCGTACACAGCAGGGTAGGCAGAGGGTAACTAGTGTTAAGACACTCCGTTCCCCACTTTCTGCCGAAATCTGGAGGCATTGCGTGTTGAATGACAGAACTGAACGCCGCGCTTAGCCTCGACACCAGAGCGAAGAAATGGCGCCACGACCGGCCTCCGGTCTTGTCGCAGATTTCTGCTAGTCAATACGCGTCGTATACCTTTTTCATGTCACCAGTTAAACCTTAAATTATGATAAAATTGTACCTTGACTAGATAAAATCTAGACCATATATTTCTTATATTATCTATAGAAAAATGTATATTATAAAAACTAACGACAGTCGTGGCGCAGTGGCACAGGCGCAATGCCGAAACAATTCGGTGGAAAATTGGAAACGGGTGTGTTTATGGGAACGGAATATATTAACAGTAGGTTCCCAGATTCCCGCCTACCACACCATGCGCGGGATACAGCGTGAAGCTAAAAAAAAAAAAAAACCTTTAGCAATCACAGAAAAAACCAAGTGAATTTCTTAGTGTTTCTACAATTTTATACCGCTGTATAATAAAGTGTACTATTATACAGGAAGTTCAAACACCTCATTACAAATCGAACGCATAATATATAGGGCAATTTTTGCGATACCTAACGTCAATATTTAAATTACTTTGAATATATGAATTAAATTTCTTTACAACTGTATTTTTATAACGATTCTTCTTTTTTTAAGCAGTTTCACGCTGTATCCCGCATATAGCAAGGTAGGCAGAGGAAACCTAGTGTTAAGATACTCGGTTCCCCAATTTTAGCGTAATTTTGAGAAATAACGTGTTGATTAGTGGAATGGAATATCACACGAAAAAGAAAATTTATTTTCAATTACTTTTGACCAACTGTAAAATGGCTTTAGAGACTTATCCTAAAAATTCTGTAATTTCTTAATTTTAAATAAACTTGACATAAAATCTAGTTCCCAGTAATCCCACCAAAAAAAAAGACGAAACAAAAATATTTTCACATACTTTAAATCTACATTTATTCAATTAACAACTAATACAAAATAAACAATAAATAATAAAAAATAAACAAGCACACACAGACCAACATTAAATTTAAATCAAAGTTAAACTTTCAATCTGTCCCCCCCGCGTCTAAACCTCACGAAGTCGATGACCGTCCTTCAGTTTGTTAACCTATCACCTCGCAAATGACACTTTAAAATCAATCTTCTTTAAAGGCAGACGCTATTACTCAGTGGGATGAGTAACTGTAGACGGTGGTCGCAGGTTCGATAGCCAAATGGAAATAATTATATACTTAATATTGTAATTTTTTTATATAATTTGTATGTTTGTTACGCCTCTACGTGTAAACTATTTAACTATTTAATATTTTTTAGAATGTATCCACAGATATATAATTAAAAAAATAATACTTTTAAATAATATTTTGAGGCCAGGCGTGACGCAGGTACATAAGCGTGTGATTGTAAATGCGACAGGTTGTAGATTCGATTCCCACTCGAGAAACTGAAATATTTAAGTTTTTCGTTTCCTTGCACGTGGCAAAGCACGGTGTTGTATTCCGCCACTCAAACGTTATGCCAAGAAGAAAAAAATGCCAATTTAGAGAAGAGAGGAACGAAAGTTTTTTTTATCGGAACGGCATCATTAGGTTCCCTCTGTCATCAGCGTCTTAACATTAGGTTCCCTCTGTCGATCCTGCGATATGTGGGATACGAAGTGAAGCAAGAAACGACACTATATAATTTATAAAAAAAAATAAAGGTTAATTACCCACGAGGCAATTTCGTTCAGTTTTACGGTTGAAGAGTTACTCTTTCAGTCTTGTGTCATTGAACTTGCGATCTTAGCTGCTCTTGATAAACTTTAACTTAGAATAAGGTTGTTGAACTAGATTTCTTTAAATTTTAATATTATATTATAACGCTTGTATTGTTTTTGCGAACTTTGACAGTGTGGGTTCGATTTCAGATTGTTTTTTGTCTGTATTCTAGAAAATATATGGCAAATGCTATATAAAGAGATGATTTTGATATGAAAATATTTTTAGTAAACAAATATTAATATAAGATTTTTTTTGTATTATACTGTATCCCGCACATAGCAGGTTAGCCAGAGGGAACCTAATATTAATACACTCTGTTCCCCACTTTTCGCTGTATTCTGGAGCCATTGCGTGTTGAGTAGCGGAACTTAACACCGCTCTGCTCCGTAGAAAATAAAAATATTAAATATTTCATGACGACCACGACTGGCTTCTTTACATTGTAATCTATAAAATAATCTAATTACCTTCTAATTTATTTTCCTACATAAATAACATAAAATTATTAACCTCGACTAAGCACTGAACCTACTGTCATCCTTTACCCATACATCTCATAAAATTAATTAATCATTTATACCAACAGATTGAATTTACAATACCTACCTACTACGAATTAGTCGTACGATCAAAACAAAGGAGTCAACGTACTCTCGTACACTACAAACGTATGACACATTAATTTACGCCTAAACATGTTGCGTTAAAAAATATATTTGCATAGAAAAATATACGTAATTTAATTACGTATTTGTATAGACTGAAATAAGAAATAGTTTCTGTAAATGCGATGGTTATAGGTTCGATGCACATTTGAGGGAATATATTGATTTTGTTTTAATTTTTCTCCTCTATTATGATAAACTTAGGAAAAAAAGATTAGTTTTCGTCTTTGAGAAAAACGGAGTGTCTTGATTCTAGATAACTGCTTGCCCTGTTATATACGGGATTGATATATAAAAGCATTGATATATAAAAGCAGCAATCGCAGCTTATATTTTTTTAAGTTTCACTGTGTATCCCGCACATAGCACGGCAGTGAGAGGAAACCTGGGAACTTAGTGTTAACATACTCCACTCCGTTCTTAATCTCCTTCTCTTGCTCATCAAACGCTTCCCTTTATCTCGTTACCAGAACAAGGAAATCATAACATTGAATTGTTTCAACCGAGTGGCAATTGAATCCACTACTGTCGCTTTTACAGTGCCCCTGCGCTACGAGGGCCTCAAATTTTAACAACTATTAATAATTATAATCTTAATTTAAGTAAAATAATTATAATTTTCAAATACATGTATGAAAAGTGACGGGCATATGCCAAGATAGACGGGTCTGCTAGGTTATCTGTCCACGCTATGAACTAGGTCGTAACTCAATACTAATTTAGAAATTTTAATATTAAAATATGCTTTTAGATAGTTTATTATTATTTCGGGTGGCGGAGTTAAACTCCGCGCTTTGCCTCGATACCAGAGCGAAGTATGTTCTAGAAAAATATAGTTTTCCCGCAGGCACGCTTTTCCCGCATATCAAGCGTCATATTTAAAAAAAACTATCTAATAACTAAATTCCAATATTTTATTAAACCTTTAACCCAATATCGACAGGTTCAGTAAATTTTAAGCCTCAAAATACGACAAATATAAAAAAATATATGAAAATTTCAAAATTTTTCATAGCAAAATTAAGCCTGGATTACAGTTTGTATTGACCGAGGCTGGCGTGTGACGATAACAAATCCTTCTGTCGCATATGCCATAATAAATATACTATATGTAGGCACTAGGGCAGACATCTGACTGGCAATACGCCGGTTGTGGGTTCGATTCCCAGTCGGGAGAATGAGTTAGTTTCATTATCAGCGCTATGTTAATATGACAAAGTGTAGCTTTGTGTTACACTACAACCAATGTTTTGAAGCTTGGGCGTAAAGTAGATAACGGAATTTAACACTGTGTTCCTAGGTGCCCTCTGCGTAACCTGCCATATGCGGGATACAGCGTGAAACAAAAAAAAGTTAAACCAGAGTTAACTTAAGATAAAACCAGATTTAACTAACACTAAATCAAAGTATTGGACAGAAATCAAGAAACATTTAATAAGTACATACAAAATGTTACACACAATTTTATTTATTAAAATGATCTGGCACGATATTTAGTTGATATCGCCAAAAAATACAGATGGGTTTTTTTATAAGTTACATACGTATGTATTAGATATAAGACAGTTTTTATGAAAGACAGTCGTGAGTTCGATTTCGATTCGTTTTACATAATATTATCTTTTTTAATTTCACGCTATATCCTGTACAAAGCAGAGGGAACCTAAGTGTTGAGATACTCCGTTCTCATTAAGATACTTCTGTTACTCGCGTTTCACGGAATTCTCGGGGTGTTGCTTGTTGAGTGGAGAACCCAAGCGGGGCGCTTTTTCGAAAATTTTTAATAAAATTAATCACAAGCCCCCGAGTCCCACACCAACGAATCCACAATGAAACCTCGAAATTTGTAATTTTTATTTTCTTAAGTATACAATTGGGTCCATAGTAACGCAGTGGGACGTTCGATCGAAAAGCAGTGGTTATAGGTTCGACTCTATTTATTTGAATGAATCTTTTTTATTACTTAGCCCAGCTAACAGCACAAAACCAGCATTGAATACCGCAATTCGACTCGCAAATTGAAAATTAAGTTGCGCGTAGGTCCTCACGGAGTGTCTTAACATTTTATTCTCTCTAAATATTGCGAGATAATCAATTATGCGGGATAAAGCGTGAAGCTAAAACTAAAATATTCTTATATTTATATCGTATACAGTTATTCAGATAAGACAAGGTTAGTGGAATGACCTTTTGTTAGAGGTAGAGTAGAACATGTTCATATACTTAATACCTATACATAATATTTACCACAAAAATAATAAACACGGCGTTAGGTTCAGAGAACTCGCCTCTCGAGATTATAATCGGAAGTTGAAATCTTCATTTTATTATAATATAATTCGTCTTAATTTTAATTTCTTGCTGTTTTTTTATTGTATGTATTTGCATATCAGGTTGTTTTTGGATGTATTGGTTTGAGTGAATTTTAGTTGATAATGTATGGTTTTGGACTGTAAACGCGATGGTTTTTGGGTTCAATTCCAACTGGGGGTGGATGAATTGTTTTCATTTCTAAGCTATATCAAGACCAATCGCAACGTTGCTTTCCACCATTTAACACGCAATGTCTTGAAAATTAGACGATGTGTGAGAAACTCTTCACACTTGGTTTCCTCTGTTGTTCACGGAATACTTAACAAAAAATAACAAAATAAAATCCGCCTTAACAATTCCAATTTTACATCAATTTTGTTCACATTTTTGCTCTATTTCATATACATACAAACAAATTGAACATAATAAATTTCAAAACATTTACATCAATTCATAATTTCCGTTCCGTTTCACATATTCCATAACTTCCATTCCATTTCACGTCTCTATCAATGTAAAATTGACTCGTGTTACCAACAAACGGAATTAAACCCTTCGAATTAATAAATAAGTTACGCACGTCCACGCTGTACTGTAGTCATAACATTGATATAAAAACTGTACGAGGTACCAGGTGCAGTGTGCAATTTCCAAAAAATATATGGTTAATATAACAAGAGTCCAGTCGTGCCGTAATGGCGCAAGTGTGTGATTGTAAACGACTGGTTGTGGATTCGATCCCCGAAGGAAATTAAATATTTATTTAAATGTAAATTTTTCGTCTAGAATTCCTCGGAAAATAGTTAACGAAGTTTCTTAACACTAGGTTCCTTTTGCCTACCCTGCTGTATACGAAATATAGCATGAAGCTATTATTACAAGTAAAATTTAAAATGTTGCTTATTATATAACTTCACGCTTTATCACGCACATAGCGAAACAGGTAAAAGGAATTAAGTGTCAAGGAATTCGGAGGTATTCCGTATTGACTAGTGAAGCGCAACGCCGCGTTTTGTCTTGCTGGGAATGGGAATTATTTCCATATGGAAATCGAATCTACAACCGTCCTTTAAAGCCATAAGCTATCTTTTGAACAAAGTTGTCATGTTTTACTTCTTGATCCTTGTCAAAATTATGTTATTTTTTTAACGATTTTGTCTTGGTATAGAATACAAAAAATGATTATAAACAGTTTTATTTTACCTATCCAGATAAAATCTAATAAACCGCAAAAATACAGGCAACATCTCAAAAAGATACTTTGAAAAATGGATTCGTTTGAACGTCGCCGAAACTCGAAAGGCCTTACGAAAATCATTTCGGGCGGACTCTAAAATATTACTTGACTTTAAACATTCAAATAGATGCTCTGTTGTCGGTGAGTAGTATAAAGTATAAGCTTGTTTGAAAATGGTTTGAAATATACTGGTATTACTCTTTCGCTAATAGGTCTGAGTGAATTTGGAATACTTGTATAGGTGAATACTTGTATAGTGAAAATTTTTCACTTGGAAAAGATAAATGATTGATCGTTTTTTAGATTTTTGATTTGGATTTTATGTGATTTTCACGTGTCTTTTTCAGCTTTACGCTGTATCCCAAATATAGAAGAATGTCCAGAGAAAACCTAGTGTTAATACACTCCGTTCTACTCTTTCCGACTATATTTCAAGACATTGCGTGCTGAGCGGCTGTTTAATAAGTTATCTTTACTTACTAATATCAAAATGATGCACAAAACCGCATGAAGGCAGATTGAACCATTCGTTTATCATACAAATATTATAAGACAACAGTTTATTGATCTGTTCATTGTACCTGAGTTCGTTGCTAATTGCAAATATTTGCTAAGATCTGAAGTAAATTAATCTTAAATTAACTTCAGACAGTCTTGAAACCAGTAACGATTCAAATACGTTTCATTGTTTTAAACGTTAATAATAAAAAATACTGTAGTAGTGGCGTATGTTTAGAGTATCTGAGTATTGTAAGTTTGTTTGGAAAGAGGATCTAGATCGTAATATAAAACAAATCAAACGTATTTTAAATTGCCCTCTAGATAAAAAAAACACAAAAGACGGCGTTGAGTTCCGCCATCACCAATTAATTAAGTTTATTACACATACGTATATTAAGTAAGTATACACAAATTAAGGATAAACAAATTAATAAAGTGACTGACAAAACTTATCAAGCATTTTCCGTTTCGCAACGGTTCACTCGCCCCACTATAATTTAATATTACACGAACGGAGCGGCAGGGGCTTTGGTCGGATTGCAAGAGTGAATAAT
Source organism: Heliconius hewitsoni (assembly GCA_018230445.1). Taxonomy (NCBI): domain Eukaryota; kingdom Metazoa; phylum Arthropoda; class Insecta; order Lepidoptera; family Nymphalidae; genus Heliconius; species Heliconius hewitsoni. The sequence goes on from DWAN01001074.1 coordinate 7,961, forward strand.
TTGACTATGGAGATTTAGTCAAATGCGGCTGTGGATGCTTTTACAGCAATTTATTTGGAACTAACGAATGATAAGAATGATATATTAGTTGAAATTAATTTTCAAAATGAGCCTGTTGTGTGGTGAGATAGAGTAATATACAATTTTGCTTGATGAGATACTTCACTGTCTACCTCTTCATATATATCGTCCGAAATCCTCCTTATTTTACCTGATCTTCCTTCAGTATCATTGATAATATACTCCAAGGTCAATCAAGGTCTCCCTTTTTCTTTTACCATCAAATCTTGCATAATAGCTTCCAGCAACTAATACCGTACATAACTCAACTTGAACACAGTACTAAAGATTACATGATGATTTAATCGCAGTTGTGGTTTGGAACAGAAATATGTCCCAGTTGAACATTAATTTGACGTTGAACTTCAATCACAAGAGGATAATTTGTATTTGCGTGCTTTTAGACAATATGGAAATCGAATCGACTATCCCCTGAAAGCTGAAACAGAAGAAAGTATTCACAAAATAAGATAAACTAAATGTTCAAGCCAAACTTACAAAAGTGCAATGAAAATTCATATTGCAACAACCATGTTTTATTTATAAGAGTGAATGTCAACAATACTTTGAGCTAATATGCCTAACGTTAAACGAACTGTAAAGTAGAAGCACTTCGTTGGCGTTGGACCTAAAGCCATTAAGAAAAATAAGATGCAGACCGACGTGAAACTTATTATCATTCTGCCATCCTCGAGCGTAACGTCCATTTTTATCTTAACCAAAATACATTTTAGTATTCTTTATAGAAAACGCACGCAAAAACACCGAGCAAAAACAACAATGGGCCCGAATCCTTACTTTTAATTTATTCTTTTTCCGTTGTGGACTGGACGTCATTTCATTTCTGCTTTGAAACAACACGTTTACGCTCTTATTTCTTCGCCGGGACTACAAAGATCTCTTAAACCATTTAGACTCTACTTATTTCCAGCAGCTTATATAACTTGATCCGTAAATTTGTTTGCCTTTCTTTAACAGTTAGTTATTTGTTGAAAGTTTCGGCCCCCGCTCCGTGGAGATAAGCGTTCGGAGTTGTCTAGTTAGCGAATTTAAGTGACTTACGGATTCTACTTAACGAAATCAAAGTTTTTAAGGTGATTCGTTACCGTGGCAGTATCAGAAGTTTTAAAGTAAACGCTGTATGGCACGAAATTGTGGTAATAAAGGCTATGTTTATGTTCGCAATGAAATTGAGATAGCGGCCTTACATCCCGAGCTCAAGTTGGTATCATTGTTTTGTTACAAGTCTAAGCGACGTTTCACAACAGCGCTCGGCTTTAACGTTCATGAATATCATTAAATCCCCCCTCCGTTTTGAATATTTTGAACCGAATGAACTTTAGAGGCAGGTCGTGGCAGGAGCAAGCGAGTGACTGTACCACGATAGTTTTGGATTCGATCCCCAGTCGTTAAAATGAATTATTATTTATTAGTATGGAACGGAGTATTTTAATACTAGGAACTCTTTGCCTACCCTGCTATGCCGGATACAGCGTGAAGCTGATCTAATTTTTTTATTTTAGGAACTTTAGACTATTTTTTACGCCATTTTTAGTGAATTTGACTGTAATATCTAACAACAACAACAACAATAACAACAATGCCCAAAACTCTAAACAAAGTTAAAAGAACGTTTAGCAATAAGCTAAGCTTCCATATCTAGAAACTACCAACGTTGTTCTTTAAACAGAACTAGATAGCAACCGACATGCAAAGCGTCGCTTTTAAAAAGGAAGAAATGGAATAGTAAGTAAACAAGGAAGTTGGCTCGAAGCGTTCCTCAAGTACAATGAAACAAGTTTCGTATATACATTATTAACTTGTGCCTGGAGCCGGCACAGTATTAAACGTATTGGAGTTTTTAAAGTCTCCGATACGAGCAAGTTGGTAGACCGCGAAACAGCCCGACTTGAAACAGTTGGCAGGGGACGGCTGTTTGAAAAATAGGATGCAGGCAACAGTTTGTTGTGTCGAGCGTTCTTGTCTATCCGAATGTAATTATATTGGGTGGATTGGTTTTGGAATGGGATACAATATGTTGTATATATTATATATATTATAAATTATAGGTGCGATGTTTTGGAGTAAAGTAATATTGTTATATAAACTTTGTTTCTTTCTCAGATAAAATTTGAATATTTATGCGGAATATATTCCGCATAAACAAACTGGGAACATAATGCTATGACACCCCGTTTCCATTAAGACGTTTCGTTCTCCACTTACCGACAAATTTTGGAGGTACTGCGTGTTGAGTGGCGTTTGCTTCTTTACCAGAGCGAGTAGTAACGACCTCACACGGCGATGACCCCTGTCGTGCTTAACGTCGCACTAACCTCACATAAACGTTGTTTTTTTATTAATAATTTTTATTAGTATATAAATTTAAAAATAATGACAGTATGAATATAAAGTAGATAAAGACAATTTCGATCAAATATTTGATTAAAACGAAGTCGCCCAATACTTCCTCTCTAACCTCACAGTGTAACAAGCTCCACACTACACTGAAAACTTCCACGCCCAGAAAACTGGAGCATATTTCAAGTGTTCAAACAGTCAGGTCCTTAAAACAAATTGGCAGTTCAACGATATTTGCCAAAATTCCACAAACCCTCGGGACAATTTTGACAAATAGTTGTTGGACTAATAAATTTTCATTGAAACCCCCCCAACAACCGCCCCCCTTAAGTTTGCAACCAAACTCAGAAATGGGACATTCGAGAGAGTCAATTTTAACTTAATTATGAGTTGAATTAGTCTCGACTAAGTATGATTATGACTTCTTAAGATGTTTCCTCGAGTTGTTGCTTAAAGCTTTCAATTTATCGTTGATTTGAGTTGAGTTGGTGCGTGGTTCCGTTCGTTTAGAAAGTTTGGCTGACGCAAGATAATCATTTGCTTTCGAACTTTAGAGTATAACTAAAATTGTTTCATTTTCACCTAATATGGTGGTGGTAGTGGTATGAAGGTGTTAAATGAACTAAAAAGGGGGGAAATTATTCACAAATGTACTTCTTCTGAATCTTATGTTTTTACAATGAAAAATATTGCACTAAACATTTTAAATAATATTTTTTTCGTAAAATTGATCGCAAAAATTGATAAACATATATATTTTTGCTTTTTAAGTAGGTATGTGCTTCAACAAGTGTTAAAATCTAAAGTATGTTATGTTTCTGTACAATAAGTTCAAGGATTTGAAATTTCTGCATAATTAGTTAGTTCAGTTCACGAGCTCATACGCGTTGCGTGTAGATCGTATCATGTTTATTTCTTTGGTTAGGTATAAAGCACACTAAAACGTTGTCATAATAATATAAATATTATATTTTTTTAAAATAGTTCAAGTATATTTTTAAAAGTAGAGGGAATCCACTGTTATATGAACTTAGGATGGATGAGGAATCCCGATTCTCCGACGAATTATCGAGAAATTGAGTGCTGAGTGGCGGAACACAACGCCACAGAACTTGATTTGATGCTCCCTTCCCTCCCTCCCTTCACAACGTAATTGAAAATGCTTAAATTTTACGAAAGTTCTAAGAAATACAGCTAATATTATGAAAATAAGTTAAAATTCATGTAGTTATTTATTATTAAATATACCATTTAATCTATGTTTCTATACTATAATAACAAAAAGCTGAGTTTGTTTTTTTTGAAAGCGTTAATCTGAGGAACTATTGGCTGTAATTAAAAAAGTTGCAAGTGTATAAAGGCTTTAGTGCAAATAAAAAACACAGTATGCAAGAAGCGTGCTCCCTTATGTAAATTAGTTAGATTTTTTTTTGCCACCATTATCGTGGTTAAAACACGATTTTATAATTACAAGTATGAAATCTGGTCATTATTTATAGCATTTTTGTTTTTTATATAATCTTTTTGTATGTAAATATATATATTTTATCTATCTTTTTATCTTAATACAATTTAAAAAAAAACCTTAAGTTTTCTAATCGTAATAACCCTTTTTTATTTATTTTTTTCCTCTAGAAAGCTAAGAAAACAACAATAAAAATTATTCTTCTTTTTGTGTTACGCTGTATTTCATATATTGGCAGAGTAGGCAGAGGGCACCTGGGAACCGAGTGATAAGATTTTCTGTTCAAATTAAGACACTTTCGTTCAATTTCAGCCGAACTCTAGAGGCATTACGTGTTGAGCGGTGGAGCTCAACGCCACGCATTACCTCGATATCAGAATGCGATAAAGAAAATATGAAATATTTTATTCTCTCAAGTGGGAATTCAAGACACAATTGAACATATAAATTAACAACATACCTATAAAAATAGAAAATCTAAACAATCTCTACCCTAAATCTTATTTAAAATAACGTCCACCATTTTATAAACAGTCATTCTAAAGTTTCATATAAAGGCCCTACCCGACTGGCTGACGTGAAGTAAGCAGGTAGCTTGCGGGATTTCGCCGTGCAAAAACTTTTGCGATCGCGACATCGAAGGAAGGTGAATTTACGAGTTTGTGCACCCTTGGGGATGAAGTCGGTTGGAAAAGGGAATATATTTTTCTATGATATGAATCGGCGGCTGAATATTATTAAATAATGTTATGATATCTTAGAGTAAACAAATTTAAAGGTAGTTTTTTTTTAAAATATGATTTATGTTTTTTGCATTTAAATCGTGTGCGCCTAGAATTTTCGTATCGTGTCTAAAATATTATTTGGTCATAATCATCATCAGCACAGCATTTTGAGTCCACTGCAGGACGTAAATCTATCACAAGGATAACCAGCTTAATTATTGAGCAATAAAAATCTTTAAAGCACGGCTTTGAGCTCCGCCACTCAACACACAATGTCTCGAAATTTGTCTTGATCGAAATCTGAAATTGAAATTAACATAAATAAAATATTAAAATATATTATTCAAAGATGTACCCAACACGCATCATTACCCACAAACACCTTTGATATAGAAAACTTTTGATATAGAATGTGTGAGAAAACCCATTATAGTCCATACACAAAACTTCCCCACTTCAAACAAATATAGAGAAAACTTATAACACTAAATTATTTATTTCAATGCGAATACATATTTATTAAACTTGGATGTGTATACTAGTCATTTTAAGCAAGCAAGCACTTTAAAGACATACAATGGAAAATCCCGTTTTTTCCCGTTTCTGTAGAAATGTCGAGAAATCCTCTTCTAATGCGGGAAGCATACACTGCCTTACGTAGGCTAGAGTTGGGGAACAGTAAGCATGCCAAATTTTAACTGTCTAAATTCAGTAGTTTAGTCTGTAAGTTGTCTGTCAGTCCCTCAGTAACGGAAGATTTTTTTTTTTTGTAGCAAAATAGCATCTGACTGTAAGTATAGTGGTTATGGGTTCGATTACAGTCTAGATTTTTCCCCAATCTGAAAAGGCAACACGCGGCGTTAGGTTCCGTCACTCAACCGGTCTCAAATAACGGAAAATAGACACAGAGTGTCTCGACACTAAGTTTCATCCCTTCTGCTTAACAATAAAAGCTACATAATATATGTATATATGTACATATTTTACTTTAAAAGTACTCTTAGTATTTACTCGGACTAAGATCAACTCCAAGTTTATGGCGTGGAAAATTTCATACCATATGATAATATAACCATTTATTACGCATGTAGAGCTTCAAAGTGTTCCGAGGTGAGCACGAGTTTGATAACTGTTCTGAATCAACTCGAGTACGGAGTTAATGCGTCTCGCAAGGAAATATTATATTTTTGTACTGGAAATTTTTATTTGTATTTTGTAAGTTAAATGTGGCAAGTATGAGAAATATTTAGTTATAAAATACAAAAGATGGATCTTTTTGGATAGGGTTTTAGCGATTTAGTTATGCTATTTACCGTTGTGTATATCGATACTTCTGTTTTGTTAACTTCCATCTCCTACTTCGCCCCTGTTGTTAACAGAAATAAAAAAAGGTATTTTGATATAACACAGGTACAAGTAGATAACTGCCATAGAAATATGTATATTTTTTAACTTTTTTTTTAGGTTTACATCACACATAGCATGCACAGGCAGACCAGAACCCGAGAACCTAGTGTTAAGACACTGAGCGCCTCGCTTTGTGTCGTTACCAGAGCATGAACATAATAATATTTAATATTGAATTTATCTAAACTCGAAATAAACTCGAATGGGAATCGAACCCAAAACCTGTCGTGTTTACAGTCACACGTTTGGCTGGCCTCTCTGGCTGAAAATCGATGTTATAGTTTTATTCCTAAATTCACGAGACAGTATAAACCGTCTGCACTTTATGGGACCGTCCACCTAGCGTTGTGTACATTTTATATGAAATCGTAAATTATTATTTATTGCTATGCATATTATATGTAACTTATATTTATTTTTCATTTATTTTATATACGTATTTTTCATTTTGTATTGAATATAGAGATCATAAAATGTAGTGTGGATACAGGAGAAATCGGTCACTGTAAGATCTCCGATACACGATTTGTAAAGTATAATAAGAAGTTATAATACTTTTTTGCATTTTGTATCATACAAATATTGCGTGTTGAGTTGCGGAACTCAACGCCTTGATATGTTTACCATAGACGCTATATATTAATTTATTTTTTGTTGTTCAAGATCAAATTGAGCATCGAACCTACTCTCATCTAATATTAAAATCATTTCTTGGTGGCGGCCCCATTATTTTTTTTTAACTAAACGGTAAAAAAACTCATATAGTAAATGGAATTGTTCCCTTAAAAGGATTAGAACCCAACAAATTGATATTTGTCTATCCAATAACACTTTGAACCAAGAAACCAAGAAATAAAAGGTTTGATTTCAATACAGTACGCACAAAAAGTTGCCTATCTACAATCTATACAAAGACTACGTGATATGTATTAATGTGGCAAGCACGTTCTATGCCTACGCTCGAACTGTCTCTCAGAGTTAAATGGTGTAGATTAATTTGTGTAATCGGTTAGAGCAATTTATTGGCTTAGCATTACATTCTGTATGCGTGTGGGGGGAAGCTAACTACGTGTTTGTTAATGACATTAGAACAAATATTTTTTTAGTATTTCTTCGAGTGGTAATCGAACCTACGGTCATTATATACTATGTTTAACAAGTGCATCGGTCAATCAATCTGTAGTATTGTTTGTTCCTTATAAACAATTATTTCTTTTAAGGTATTTAGATCAAAATATGCTTTATTCATAAAGGTCTTAATAGGTACATATTTTTAAATCAATTATTACAAAAATGACAGTATTGTCATTACAGGAAGCTAAACAGATAGGAAGGCAGTTCTCGTAAAAGGAATAGAAAATCACCAGTTGCTTTTGAAAAATAATATTCAGATAAATAAAGAAATAAATTAGAATTCGTTTCTTATTATGCAAGGAGTAATCAGTGATGCATCACTCACTACACTGTTAATTATACAATTATAGTTTAAAATCGAACTGGCTACCATCAGCATACAAATCTAAATTTTATTCTAAACAACTAAACAATAAAATACCCATATTGTGAACTTCCTTGATAGCCAGTTAGGTAGCAATTGTTTTGTCATAAATTTTTCCATATTTAGACGTTGCACTTCGGAAAACGAACGGATCTTAATTAATTGCATTATTTATTGCGCTTTGTGGTCATACGCATTTGAGTCTAGATAAGGGGGCTTTAATTGTCAGTTTGTATTTAATGCATTGTATAGTAAATAGCTAATCTGAAGGTACTGTTATCTTAGAGATTATTGAAATTAGATAGAGTTGAATTGAAATTGCTTAGTAGTTCTTAGATTTGGTACAGTAAAGTACTTTATATGAGTGGTAAGTGAAGGAATTATTTGTGTTTATATAAAGAAATAATTAGGTCAGACACTCCAGATAATCTTATATTTTTATTATTTTTGGTGAGAGAAGACGAACCGCGGCGTTCTGTTCTGCCACTCAAGTTATTTGTTCTATTAGTTGCGTCTACCTAGACATTGAAAACTATCCACGAGAGTGAGTTAACTGCATTAAAGAAACTATAAATATTTATAAATATACATATAAATATACTTTTTAATCAAAACATTAACTTTCATATAATCCAAGTGCAAGTCCAAAAGTGGTTTACCAGTTCTGTTACATACAAACTATGACAAACTCCAAGGCTTGACCGCCCGACTCGAATACATTATAATACAGGAAATCACGAACCGCTAGTATAGTATAGTATAGAATAGTGTAGTGTAGTAATTTATCTTCTAAAATCATAAATTTATATGTAACGATATTTTGCATCCGCTCTCGTAGAGAATTTTGGTCATCTTTAATAATAAATGGTTGTTTATTTCTTAATATTGTGGTTAGACTGGATTGTCTGGTTTAATTTTGCAACTTAGCCAAGATTCAATTAGATTTAATTGAAATTGAATAGTAATGCCCCAGGTTTAGTTCCCGTGTGATGCAAAAAATGCCTTCAATTGTCAGAGGAGAGAGAGAAGGTCAATTCTATTGATTAAAATTACGGTAATTAATTTTATCCTTTATTAGCTAGATATGTTATAATACTTTTATCTTATAGGTCATCTAGGTGAGATAATTTAGAATAAAATTTACAAAATAAAACGAGTCTCAACAATGTCATTAAAAGACCGTTCCCTATTTTTTGCGTGATTTGAATAAATATAGCTAAGTTAAGCGCTTATGCACAAAAAGCATGGAAAATTAAATTATTTTGAACCGAAGCTGATCTTTTACGGATAATACTTATAACTTTTTTTAAATAAAACAAAGCTCTTGTAGTGTAGAGACGACTTCACTGCAAAGGTTAGTTGTGGGTTCAATTTGAACATACAAACATACACATACTCTCTTATTTGTATGAACGACGCGTGGCGTTGTATTTCGTCATTAGTGATGGGCTTCAACATGATGTAGACACGTCGGGATCCGAAATTTTGGGCGGAAACTGGGAAACACAGTGTCTTAACACTAGGTTCTCTCTGCCTAACCTGTAATATTTAGACTAGGCTAGGCTAGACTAGGGAAAACTAAAAAAAATTTAAAGACCATAGAGCAGGTAGTGGGGATCCTGTAATCCATTATTACTTAACCTTAGTAACAAATTAAAATCCTCAATCAGAAGAATTACAATTTCTCAACCTAAAGTATTGAGTACTTTGTAGAGGCTAAAAGAACGAAAAGTAAACTTTATTGGCATGAAATTTACTCAGTTAACAAGATTCGAGAGCACATATTGATCTTGGAGTTAAGTTTGTTTTAAATTTCCTATCGAACTTGTTTTAATTAATTCCTTAGCGTTGTTTAAATTTTTAAGATAGCCTACGTTTGTTTTTCGGTGTTTCGCCAACTTTCGAAATGAACTTATAAGGTTTCGTAATTTAATAACGGTCGGATTTTAACTGTTTCATGAAAATTGTGTAGTTATTTTTAACTTTCTTTTAGAAACTTTATTGTTTTGTTACTTCTTGGAAAAAATAAGTTACTTTTTACCTAAAGAAAGACTTGTGTTGTGTTGATTGTTGCAACCTTACGGTGTTTGGAGACCAGCATAGAAAAAAGTTAGGGTAGGGTACGTAAAGAAAACATAGTTCTTAAACAAACCGTTCCCCCTCTTTCGAATTTTCTGAATATTTCGTGTTATTTGGCGGACTTCAACGTCGGACTTTACCATGTCACCAGAGCTAGCGATATGAACATAAAACGATGACCAATTATTCATATTTGCCATATTTTAGTCAATCATAGTATACATGTGAAGATCAAATCCAAAGTTATCGTGTTCAGCTAGGCACGCCCAAATTACGCCTCGACGTAGTAGACTGAGTAAAACGCCTATATTTAGCCTATCTTTACAACATGCAAGGGAAAGGCAAGATCTAGTTAGCATTAAAGTTTCACCTCCAACTAAGTGGTTAATAATAATCGATAATTGTGATGCAGTTCTGAACTAGTTTCTATATCGACCTAATAGGCGATATAGAATGGCTTGATTAGGTATTTGTTTTGTTTACAGTATCATATGAGTGATATGTATGGAAAACTTAAATAATAAAAGATGATTCTTAACACTAGGTTCCCTTTGCCTACCCTGCTGCGTGCGGGATACAGCGTGAAGCTGAATTGATTAAATTGAATGATTGAATTAATTGACTGAATTGATTAAATTGAAATCTGAATATTGAAAATAGACTACAATCATAAAAATAAAAAATCACACTGGCTTCTATCATAAAGCGCAACGTGGATTTTCGTCAGTTCCCACACAATGTTTGAAAAATTTGGTGGTAAGCGGGTAACGGAGTGACTTAACACTCGGTTTTCTTCGGTCGTACCTTGCTATGCGGATAAAAACGTGAAGCATTGTATTATCCTTTAAGTGATAACGTTTCCTGGATTCCACCGTTGTAATTTTATCCTCTTTCTTGAATACACTTCGAATCTACAAGCGCTGATCACAATAGAAATTATAATTTTTAACTACGATGACCTACAAAATATTTAGTATATTATGCAAATTTTAATTAACTCAAGATTTGATTGTTAATGAACAAATACAAATGTTAAAGTATTACACCTAATCAATCACTATCAGTATTGACATGTTTAAATAGTTGTTACTTGCTACCTAGACTACGCTTGTGCTAGAATCAAGATAAGCTGAATTTTACCACTGCCTAATTTGAATGTACTATAAAAAAAATATTACAAATATTATGAGTCTTATTTGGATAAAGCATATTTTTAAAAGATAAAAATAGACGACAGAGAGATATATCACTAAACACCTGTCCCATTCTTAACGTAAACAAGAGCATAATACAAACAAAACAAATCTCATTTTCAATTTAATGCTAAAGTACAAAAACTAGAAGAGATCAAGGAAAAATGTGAAAACGCAATAATTCATTTACGTGTGACCCAGAAATTATATATAATAAGCAATATAGGGTAATTGTCTTAGAAAAAAAAATCGAATTTTGAGACCTTCATTTTACCTTCACGATGTTACATTACAAACAAGCCATTATTGCGGCTTGGAGAGCAAAAAATCACGAGTGATTACTCAGGACGTGATTATACCGGTACAGATAGCAAAAAACAACAGATGTTTGGGTAGCTGGGAAAATGTAACAACCAATATTTTTAGAAAGGATATGTTGTGTTGATTAGATATAACATTTTATAAAATAAATAAATAAATCAGCTTCACGCTGTATCCCGCACACTGCAGGGTAGGC
>DWAN01001075.1:0-19265 GCA_018230445.1 Heliconius hewitsoni
AATATTTCATCTCCTCGAGTGGGGATTGAACCCACAACCAGTCGGTTTACAGTCACACTTGGTGCCACTGCGCCACGACCGGCCTCCCTAAGCATTACCTGGGGTCGTAATTTTAACTTTGATATAACAGACAGGCGTAGGTGGCGGACTAATGTTTTTTGAACAATTCTATAACATATACGTATAAAATTAAAAAAGTTTTTGAGAAGTATATAAAAAAAAATCATACCTAAAATGCGAGTTGAATCCAAAATCTGTACAACGCTGTATTTAGTTTCTGCCTAGTGTTATGACACTCCGTTCACCGTTTTTGAATCTGGAGGCATTGCATGTTAAGAAGCGGACCTTAACTTTGCCTTTTTGCCTTTGCAATATTTCATTTCCTCATGTAGGAATCGAACCCACAACCTATCACGTTCACAGCCACACGTACCGCAACTGGCCTTAAACACATTGTTTTCTATACCCAAAAACTTTATTTTTCTGCCGTCCCCTGAATATTTCAGTTTAGGTAGGGAGGTCTTTATTTATTAACAAATAGTTTTCCTGGGCGGGTAGCAAATAGGACTTTTTCATAAAATTTCAGCACCCATTTGAGTCTTCCTGCGAGCGATTGGTCGGACGCCTATAGTGACCTACTTGCATGGCAAATTGCATTTCGATCTCTAGTCTATATTAAGTAAATAAATATATAGTTGTCCATTTCGTAAGTAACTAGAGGCGCAGGAGCTTAAGCGTGTTATGGGTTCGATCCCCACTCGGGGATACAAAATATTTTATATTTTCACTTGTTCGCTCTGGTGTCGAGGCAAAGCGCGGCGTTTAATTCGACGGGAACGGGGAGGCGGAGTGTATTAACACTATGTTCCCTCTATGTATAGGCACATACGGGATATAGCGTGAAGCTATAAAAAAAGTAAATAATTTTTGTTTTGGATAGCAATTGTAAGATGGCTGATCTGATCTTATCTCCAGTTTTCGTATAATCAAAGATGGTTTTTCGACACATTGATTCTGTTTTATATTTTAATTACAAATTCTACTATAGTAAATTTATTCACTATTGTCGTCATTTTCAATGCATAAAACTATCGAATTGCGAAATAGAATATAATCAACTAGTAAAATAAATTACACGTATTTTAATAAGTAAACAGATAAGATAATTTAAGAATACCATATGGTACGTGTCCAGATTATTTTACAAATATTTATAGTTACATAATATATGAAAATTGGCAACCTAAACCTGTTGAAAAGTTTGGTTCCACTCTTTGGATAAGGTTCTGTAAAATTTTTAACTTTAAAATGTAATATTACGTATTGAAGCAGTCGTGGCGAATAGCGATGGTTGTGGGTTCTATTCCTACTTAAGAGAATGAAATTTTTAATATATTAATATCCTCGCTCTGATGCCTACGCAAAACTCAGCGTTAAGTTGAGCGATTCAACACTTAATATCTCCGGAATTTGACGGAAATCTGTAACTCACAAAAAAACTTTATCGACCACTTATAGGATCAACTTACTGTTTTATTGAAATATATTTTCCAAACATTACGCCTTTAATGGCTTCCTCTATTTCTCAACGTCGCGCTTTTTATTACAAGCGAGTAAATGAAAATGATTCATCCCCCTGAGTGGGAATCGAATACACAACCCTCGCTTTTACAGTCAGATGGCCACAGCGACTCGTGATTAAATTAAATTATATCCAGTTATACATAACTAAAATTACAGGTTTCACTCCAAATAGAATAATTTCGTACAAAATGAAATTTGCTTTTTATTATATTCGTTTGCGTGACAACATCGATATATAACTTTGTTGTTCTGGCTTTAGTATTTTTGCTTTCGAAAGTTTAGTGTAGTTTTATTAGAAACTTCATTAGAAGAATTGCTTTAAATTTACTTGTTATTATATATAAATATTGCCAGGTAGAGAGGCCAGTCATAGATTCCCACTAGAGGAAATGAAATATTTAATATTTTCATTTCTTCGCTCTGGTATCCAAGTAAAGCTTGGCGTTGAGTGCCGCTATTCAACACGCAATGCTTCCAATATTATAATATAAGTGGGCAGCGGAGTGTCTTAACACTAAGTTCACTCTGCCCTGCTAAATGCATCGCCGCCGGGATACAGCGTGAAGCTGAAAAATAATAATATAATTATAACTTTTTATTATTTTCATAGGCTGAGTGATAAGAGAGAGGGAGAGATCTCGGTCGATCTTCGAGAACGCATTATCGATGATAATGGAGGCAAGCATAAGCACCCCCCGAAGGGCATGTATGAAGAGGTTGATGACAGTGGACGGGCCGAAAGAGGTATGTAGAGACCGTAGCGTCCGGCGCTCCGTTGTCCCTAGTTATTCCGTTAAAGATAAAACTCATATGAACGTCAAAGATAATATAGATCGAATCCATAACTATTACGTATACGACGTCACAGTTATGGGTTCGAGTCGTATTCGGGGAATTAGTTAATATAAATTATTTTCATTTTTTAAGTGTTGAGTGTCGTAACCCAACTCTGCGCTGTGTCCTATACACAGCTCAGAGTTGGGTCAAACCAAATAGTGGAGAATGGATTTTTTTAACACAAGGTTCACTGTCTTGTTCGAATGCGTATAGTTTAAAAAAAACATTTAATATGTTTATAATTTTGAATGTGGATACCTATTTTTTCTTGGGACTTAACTGTAAGAGGGATTGTTTCGAGTTCTATTCCCCATTCAAGGAAAAATTAAATTTTTTACACCCAAATAAAACCCAAATCCAGTCGCGTTTACAGTCACACATTTGAGCCCCTGTGCCACAACTGGCCTCAGTAAATAAAGTATTTTATTCGACATAATTGCCACAAAATAACTGTTTTATTGAATTGGCTGAGACTAACATTTCTAATGAATGAATATTGTCTTTAACTCCACTCAACTGCAAAGTCGAAAAGTGGGAAACGGAATGTCTTAAAATTAGGTTCCATCTGCCTACCCTACTACAGGGGAAAACGCGTGAAGCTTTTAAATATTCACTTAATAGAAATACAAAACGCAAACACGATAAACAAGATGGCTAATAAGTATTTCCTTTGACAAAATGAAAACGAATATTTTCTCGACTATCTGTCAAACTGTCCATTCTTCTAGTGCAATTGTCTTCTGAAGCGCCAGAGCGTTAAGACGTGTATATGTTTCAAATGAACTGTCAAAGACACGGCTGGTCAGAGAGATTGACTTGTAATTTAAATAATGTACAAATGATTACTTAAACTTTTGAAAAATTATTATATATTATAATAAAATCATCAATCTCAATTTTTTTCGTTACTTTCTTGTAATCAACATTTTCGACGACATTAAAACGGATTGACTATAAAACTTGAAATGTTAAGCTGACATAGAACGCAGTGACATGTCAATTGGTCCCTTTAACAGCCGAAAAAAAAGCAGAATACTTAAAAAAAACGTATTAAAATATATATATATTTTTTAATACATTCATATTTCACATAGTACGGTAGACAGAAATAAAGACCTTAGTGTCAAGACACTGTTCAACGCTTTCCATTCGAAATATCGTCAGTTAAGTGTCAAAACTCAACGCCACACTTTATCCACTCGAGCGGGGAAATGAAAATAGTTCATTCAAGGCCACAATAATCACGTCCACTCAGATCACTATATTTTATTTTTTTATTTTTTAATATTCAAGGTCGACGTAACGCAGTGTCACAGCGTGTTATTGTAAACGGGACGCATGTGGGTGTGATTTTCACTCGGTAAATTAATTATTTCATATTTTCGTTTCTTCGCTCCGTTAACAAAAGATAAGAGCGTTGTTGAGTTCTTCCACTCAAGATGCAATGTAAATTCAGCGGAGAGTGAGGAACGTAATACCTGAGCTCTAGGTTCCCTCTGGCTACCCTACTATATATAGCGTGAAGCCAAAAATAAATAATAATAACATTACTGCATATGACGATCATACTTATTTCCCTACCTTATTGCGCCACAATGACAAAATGGGTACACCTATATACATACAAGTTAATATTTTATTTTGTTTATAAGAAAAGTTTCATCAAGATTACATTTGTGTAACATACTGAGATCGTAAACAGTCCAACTGAAGCACTTAGCAAAGTTAAATTGGCTAGATCCCAGGTTAAATATTTTTTTGGCGTCGAAACGCTAACGACTTTTATTGTTCTTGTAAATTATTGCTGTGGCTTATTGATGCTTAGCTGTGGGCACTTAGAAATGCAGATGATATTTTTTTTTATACCACAGGTATTAGGATACCCAGTACCCCTTTATTCTCAATTCTCTGATCTAAAATAGTCTTAAAGAAGGATTAATTGGAGAAACGAGTCCAATACGTAGAAGCACTTTAGAGAATACAAAAATATTTACTATAATGCATTAGATAATGGTGGATAATGGTCATTTGATAATGCGTAGGAGCTAAGGAAAATATGCAAAATTTAAATCGGACTATGGATTGAAGTTTGGACTGACTGACTTACGGACCTTGGGAGTTGAGAAGTGTAGACCAGTTTCAACATCATGAAAAACTCCTAGTTTTACTTGATATTACATATAAGTCTTGCGCTGCACTCTGTCGACTTAATAATAAGAAGGTACTACCAGAGGCAGGGCATAGATCACAATTCCCCTCCGGAGAAGTCAGGGCCGTAGGGTCGGCACTCACCATCAGCTCCACATAAGCTGTTAGAGTTGGATTGGATATTAGTATTTTATACTATTTTTAATTATTAAGTTAATTTAAGCCGATGAGCCGAGTCATGAAGTGACTGTAAATCCATTTGGTTATCATGACGTCCTAGGATAGCATCTGACCGACGGAAAAAACGGACGGAAAAATTATTTACTACTTTAAAAAACCCATCATTTCCTATTTTCTTAAATTTTATTAAATAATTTTTAAAATATTTACTAAATTTAAATCACTATAACTAATATTTATGTTACTTTTAAGTAATATATATTATTTGCACTTGGTTAAGTAACAAAGCTAAACTTGACAAAATGATACAACTTCTTTGTAATAATAACTTTATTAATTTATGTTGGCTTTTAGTTTTATTAAATGTTTCTACACTGACGCTAATGGATTTTTCATTCGTATAACAAACTCGTTGAAGTCAGTCTCTTACTTGTTTCAGAGAGAATTTTACTTAAACTTAGAAGAATATCTTTCTTACTGTAACCGTGTTGTAGGTGGTGTCATGGGTTCGATTCCTACTCGAGGCAATACTTTACTATCTTTTCCTCGCTCTAGTAACAAATAAAAAAAACGCGGTGTTAAGCAATATTATAAAAATAGCCGCCATATAAAAAGCAATATTATAAAAAATTGTCGTGTATACACTAGATTTCTCCTGCTTTTCCTGCTTTTTGCGGTATATAGCTGCGTTAAGTCATAAAATAATCTTACTTAAAAGAAAAAAAAAGAAATGAAAAAAGAAGAAGAAATAAAATTGAAAACGCTATCGAAAAGATATACAATATAGAGATACTTTTTTTACAGAACCATGTGTCATAACACTTCGTTCTCCGCATTCCGCCGATATTGCAAATGCGCTTTATCTTGCGAGAGCGGTGACCACCTCACCACCACCTACCACGTTAACTGCCATAAATAAACCATACTTCAAAGTAACTTAGCCATACATTTTCACATAATTTTACTCAATATTATAAATCTAAACTATATAACGAGACAAATAACGCCACACACACGTCAGTAAACGCACTAATTTGATATGATTTATTGGAATTGGAGATTGAAGTGTGAATTATTTCAGCAGTCATATAACGAGAAGATATTTATTTTTCTTAATTTTTGATAATATATCAATGTCTATGTATACTAATACTACAGCTGCAGATTGTGTTTCATTGAACGCTCTAATGTCAGGATCTGCTGGTAAAATTTTTGTTTAACTTCACGCTGTATCACACTATTCACGCTGTAACATGAGAACCTAGTGTTAGGGTACTAGTAATAAATAAATTATATATTTCTTATTTTTGAACATTTTTAAAGTGTTATTCCACACTTCGGAAAGACAAATACTTATTTAGAAAACGTATAAAAAAAATTTAACGAAGCGGGACTCAATCTCGCGCCTCCTGGAAACCGACCAGGCGCTCTGACCACTAAGCCATACGTTCGAGTTCATTCGGTTCGAGTCCCGCTACGTTCAAATTTTATACGTTTTCTAAATAAGTATTTATATATTTCTTACCTAATATTCGTATGAATACGTTTCCATATGTGCAAGCTGTCTTCGGTAGAAATAGAGAACGGAGAGTAATAACATCAGATTAACATTAGGTTAAATATATAAAAAATATATATACATAGATAAAATCTATGATAAGTAAGATGTCTAAAATTAAAATGTGTAAAAAAAAAGGTCTTGAGGAAATATCTACAATTTTTAAAATATAAAAAAAATATAATATGAAAGGGTACGGACCATATATCTATATATAGTTATCATATTTTTAAATAAAAAAAGGTTCTCTATGACTAACCAAAATTTAAAAAATAAAATAAAAACCCAACCTTAACCCTCATAATTATGCTTTTAATCTCGAACGAACGCCACAAAAAATATGTTACAAAGTAAATTCTTGTCACCTCTCATCTCTAATGCTGGATGTTGTAACAAACTTGACAAAGTTTCAAAGTTCTAAATTGCCTGAAACCTGGTCGGACGATAAAAAGTGATCCGCTAATAAAATTGCATTAACGGATGGTTCGACGCTGAACGGCAATATGATAGGCACGTCACGTCATCTGTGCATGTGGTGTATGGTATAGGCTTATATTATATATTGTTTTTTTTTGCTTATAATAAATTATTCTTCTATATTAATACAATAGTGTTCGATCCCCACTCGAAGAAATGTAATATTTATTTAAATTTATGTTTCCGTTTCTTCGCTCTGGTGTCTAGGCAAAGTGCTGCCTTGAGTCCAACCACTCAACACGCAATGCCGTTAACACGTTAGCTATTATAGCCTAGTTTACATTATTCTTTAGCTCCACGCTATACCCCGCACATAGCATAGGCGGTATGAAGAACCTGGGAACCTAATGAAAAGTTACTCCGTTCCCATCAGGACACTTCTATTCCTCACTTTCCCTGTAGGCATTGCCTTGTTACCAGCGCGGAGAAATTAAAATATTAAATATTTCATTTTAGTATTCAAAAATAATTAGGGCACTTATCTACGCTACTTTCTGTATGTATATTTTTAAAAAAAATCTATTAAAGACCCTCGTGAAGCAGCACTGTCTAACTGCAAGCGCGATGATTGTGTATTTGAATCTGACTCGGGGCAATGAATTTGTTTTGTTTTTTCCGCTCTGATAAGAAAAGAAGCAATGTTTCGCAAAATTGGGGGGAAAGTGGGAAACGCTGTGTTTTAACACTAGATTCCCAATGCCTATAACAGGGTACGCGGAATAAAAAAATAAAAAATATATATAGTAAATATATTATCTCTTAAACCTTGTACCATACGCACAATATTCTACGCGCAACTTAGATCCAGTGTCACACTTTGTAACATTATAGATTCGAGTTATATGAAAGTTTAACAATTTTACTCTACTTTTATTTTCTTTTTAAGCTCTTTTTAATTCATCACCGAGATAGAACTGAGTTTCTTAATTAATTTTATAAATTAATTCGAGTTTGGAAACACCTGTCTCAAATTGTTAAGACGTAAGACGTTAAACTTTGGGAGATTTATACATTTAAGTTATAGAGTATATATGTAAGTACATATATTTAAAATAGAAAGCTTATTCAAGAATTAAAGGGCAAAAGCTTACAACTATAATATGCGACGGTTGTGGGTTCGATTCCTACTCGGGAAATAAAATATATTTAACTTTTTAATTTTCCCGTGGTGACGATTAAAAGCGCGTAGTAAAGCTTTAAGAATTGGGCGGAAATTGGAAAACGGAACTGTTTTGATACTACGTTCTTTAAGTTCCCTTTGCTAAAAAGAAATTAAGAATTACTCTACACGATCTTTGATTTTCGCGTTTTTCAATAGTTAAAATAGGCTCTTTAAGATTATTATTACCTGTCGAAGATTATTATTTGCAATTTAAAATTTTCTTCTTTTTAAGGAATTCATAATTTATCAATAATAGTGCTGTGAGTTCCATTTGAAATTATATTTAAATTATATTTATATAATTATTTTTAAAGAAGAACACAAAAATAAAATATATTTAATTTTTTTTTCAGACATTATAAATTAATATTGCAATAAATATCCGTAGTGTAGAATTGACGATTGGTTACATACCAACCATCAATTCTACTCAAAATGTATCACTAACTACTAAACTAATTAGGACGCCTAATATTATGATACGCGGTATCCATCTGTCGCTAATCCACTTCATACCGTACTGTGGCTGTATTCAATTATGCTGTACGGTGCGTTCGCATAATTTTGATATTGAATTCTATGTACACTGATCTAGTTATTATACATATAAATATGGATTTTTAAATTAAGATCCATGAAGGAATGGAAGGTAGAGTGTCTAAACTTCAAGTCCTCTCTGCCTACCATGCTTGTAGAAAGAAGGTAATGATTTTTTTTTATAAAAAAATACTTGAAGATTCTCTCTTTGCACTCCTATCTGCTTTGAATGGTCTTGACAGATCTTAACACCGGAAATTTTAAGATCAGATACAAATATCTATTATTAATATAAATAAAATCGTTACATAAAATCACTACAATCATTTATACATTAGTCATAACTTTACTGAAATGGAGTAACCAAAAACATATAATAGTCTAGTCTAATACACCTGTGACCACCATTATATCAAATCATGCTCTAGATATTAGAGCTATTCATCAAATGTAAGCGCTATATTATATACTACTTTCAAAAACATAATAAAATATTTCGTTTTTTGTTTTTTACTGAAGAGACTTTAATGGAATTTACTTTCAAATATAATATAAAATGACTGCAGAGTGATGACGTGAAGATTTTGCGGTTTATATAGGACAGAGAGAAGAAACTAGTGTTAAGACACTCCGTTCCCCACCTACCGCTTAATTTTTGAAAAATTGCAAAGTGAGTAAGTGATTTTTATAACGCCTGTGTGGGAATTGAACTCACAGTCTTCACGTTTATAATGAGGTTTATAATGAGACGATGTGCCGCCACGACTGGCTCAAATAAACAATAAAATAAATTAAATAAATCAGCTCACACTGCATCACGCACACAGCAGGGTAAGCAGAGGGGACATAGTGTTAAGACACTGTTCCCCACTTTCCTCCGAGTTCTGGAGACATTGCGTGTTGTGTGGCGGAACTCAACGCCGTGCTTTGCCTTGACATCAGCGTGAATAAATGGAAATATAAATGTAAATAAATATTTCATTTCCTCGAGTGCAATCAAACCCACAATCAGTCGATTTTACAGTCACACTTTGTCTGGCTCAAATAAAGCAAAAAATATTTATGTCTCTAAAAAAAAATCAGTAATATTTCAAGTATTGTATCTTCAATTTGTCCAATTATTCACATGTATCATATTCGAGCTATATTTCAGTTTCAACCACTTGGCAGCATAATTTAGATGTGAACTAAAAATTTATGCATGACTTACTAATATGGCTTATATTCATAAATAGAATGTTTGAGGCAGTCGTGGCTGAGTGGGACATTGTCTGACTGTATATGCGCTGGCTGTGTGTTTGATTCTCATTCAAGGAAATGAATTATTTTGATTTCTTTGTTCTGGCACCTGGAAAGAGTGTTAAGTTCCGCCACTTAACGCCAATGTCTCAAAAGTTTTGCTGAAACTGTCCAGAGCTTTTTTATTATTTTATTTAGGCTACTGAAAAATAATAATGATTTTTATTTAAAATCAAAATATATATATACATTTAAAACGAGAAACCTCTTAAAGCAATCAAAAGTACTTGAATAAGTTGCAATTGCATTATCATTGTTTCTAGTGTCTCCATAATTATTCACTCAATGTGCTGAGAGCTTTCGCAGAATTTATGATTTCTAACCGACAATGGTAGAATTAAAAATCGGTTAAGTGTGAATCAGACTGGCGCACAGAGGTTTCCGTATTAATTTTCGGATTGTAGGTCAACGGGAAATATGTCTTATAAAAATTTACAAACTTAAGTTTGCGAGCATATGTAATCATTTTGTACAAAATGAACTACAAATATATATTTGTAATGATTTTTTTCTATTAAATATACCTACCTATAAATTATCAATTTTCGATTTTTTCGAAGTTCTCATTTTATGCCAATCTTCATAACTGAGTACACAGGATAGGTTTTGTATAGGTTTTGTTTACGTGGCGTATTTCATACGAAATACTGCAAAATCAATGCTTTATGCATCTCGAAATTTGATTGTTTTTTTCTGTGCTTCAAGGGGCTATAAAATTCAAAATTTAATATCACGTTCAGCTTAATACCTCCACGTGATCTCGAGATAAATGGGCGGACAGACAAACGACAAAGTGATCTATTAAGGGTTCCGTTTTTATTTTTTGAGGTACCCCTTCTACTTTGTCTAGATATATATGACTGTAAGCATGACGGTTCTGAGTTTGATTCTTATTATCTTTTTTACTCGGGATTAGTATTGAGTTCTGCCACTCAACGTATTGAAAATTGAACAGAAAGTGTGGAACGTAGTGTCTCAGCACTAGGTTCCTTCTATAAATTAATTTTGAGCTTTAAGCATTTTAATGAACCTCAATGCCACTTAAGATCTCACTATAACAAAGGAATGGGATTACGACTGAACTATCCGTAGTTATCAAAACCAAAACTATCGCTCTTACAATGAGACACATTTACATTGTATTCATTTTGTATAATATAAATTGAATTTTATTAGAAAACAGTCCTAATTTTATACATCAGCGAAATAAATGGAACCTTGAACCATTTATTCAGTTAAATTTATTCCAACCACTAAACCAATGGGTATTCGTATAAAATACACATCTTTGACGCTAAGTCTCTTCAAACTTTGCGCTCGTATCTTCTTTCTATCTTAAAGTAATTTTTATGAAACGGCTCTTTGAAAAGTTCGTTTCAATTTTTTAGGGACAATTGTATAACAAATGTCCATATTCATGAGAAATTAGATTTGTCTGTTGTTTTTTTTTAATATTAAATTGGTGAGTTTTGTGACAGTGTTAATTTTTTTTAGCTTCACAGTGTATCCATCACATATCAGGGTAAGCAGAGGGAACCCTCAAACCTTGTGTTACGATACTCCATTCCCATTGAGTGGTGGAATTCAACGCCGCTCTTTATCACGTTGCCAGAGCGAGGAAATGCTAAAATTTTACATTTCATTTCCTTCAGTCGGAATGGAACCCACAACTTGCTACGTTTACAGTAACACGCCACTACGCCACGACTAGCCTTACATGAAAATGTTTTATATTTGAGCTTTAAGCTGTATCCTGCGTATAGCAAGGTATTCAGAGAGAACCTAGCGTTGATACACTTCGGTCTCCGTTTTCAACCAAAATACGAGACACTAGGCGTTGCATGGCCAAACTCAATTCCACAGTGTCTATCAGACCATAAAAATGTATATAATTTAAATAATAATAATAATAATCATACTCCCCTAGTAAGAATCGAACTCACAACCATTTACAGTCAGTTTCTGTCCCACTGCGTCACAATATAAATTTGGACATAAATTCAAAATATTACAGCCAAAAATAAATAGGATCATTAAAATCGTTTGATTCAATTAAAATTCGATGTATATATTATTTGTTCAGCACAAGTTTTAATGAAAGCCTCCATTCATTTACTCTTCTATTTATACTGTAGATTACAGGCACTGCCGTTCGTTCATTATGATATCGATATATTGTATAAATATTATATTATATAGGGGAAAAGTTTAAATTCAATCGAATTGCCAATTAATAATTTTAAGTTGACTGACCTCAGAGTTTCTTTAAAAGAAAAGTTTTATATTTTTTCATAGCTACACGCGCACATAAGAGCGATGAAGTGTAAAAATAACGAAAATTAACGACTTTTAATAATAATCCTTAAAGCGAAGATCAAAAACAATCTTAACCTCTCTAATCATTCAAATATTGGTACAAAATATGAAATATTTAATGGCACTCACAGCAAAAACCTCTTTTAACGATGTCCCCATTTTGTTGTAATTAATTATTTACGGGAAGGGCCCGGCACTTCCGTTGTTCCGTTGTCGATTACAATAACTTACGGCGAAACCAGATTTAATTTTCCAAATTTTCTTGGCTAATTTTCAAATCCTTTACTCAATGCGATCCGAGTGCTTTTTACAATAAGGCTTTTCAAGCAATTTGCGCTTAAGTACTTTGCTATGATAGACGCGAAGCTATAGCGGTGTGGACAGATTAGTAGCCCGCGAGGCGTAAGCTAAGCTTTGCATTAGTGTGAGTGTATTAAGGTAGTGTATGTGCGGTGACGATTTGATACGCAGCGTTTGTTTAAAGCTAGTTAATACTGGTTTTTATCGCGGCGTAGGCCTTTTTTAGGTAGTTTTTAAAAATGAAAGAAAATGTTGGCAAGATCACTACAAGAATAGAAAAATGTATTAATCATTTAATCATTTAAATGATTTTCATTACGTTTGATTAAAAATCTTTTAGGAGAAATTCTTCATCCTAAAGAATTGAACCAAAGGTGCAAGGAGTCTCTGTGTGTGTGACCATGTAAAAAATCGTTGTCAGAGTGCTGTTCTTAACGATATAACAAAGCAATTTATTATTAACACAATTCAGACAATAGACGAGGGTGAGAATGAGGAAAATGCAAATTCGTTGTAAAAAAATTATACATTTTTCAGGCTCTACCTTTGGTGATCACAGAATTAAAACCCAATTTACGCCTCGCGGAGTGTAATACTATGTTTATTCTCATATTATCGTAACTTTTTAGTCATACGTATTCCCTACATAGCAGGATAGGCTGAGGGAACCAAGTGCTAATATACTTCGTTAATCACTGATCCCATTCTTAAAGACTTGGTATGTCTAGTGGTGCAACTCAACGCTACGCTTTGTCTCGAAAGGTATATTTATTTTTATAATTCACACATTTCATATTAGCGGCGCTACAACTTACTAAACAAATAGGAAGTTATATTAATAGTTGCCAGAATTAATTAATGTGGCGCGCTGAAACGTTTTAATTGGTGGACTAGTTGATTTATTTTAATGTTCCCAAAACGTGTTATTGTTATGTTATATTAGGTTGTTGTATATGGACTTGGATAAATCATTATGATGAAAATAAGAGATAAGCAAAGGAGAAATAACAAGTGGAGAATCTAGTGCACAAACACTCGTTTTCCACTTTTCACCCAACTCTATCTCAACGTTGAATGTTAAGTGGGGGACGCAATAATTCACCCGTGAGGATCGATCCCAAAATAATCGCGGTTACAGATAGATACTGTCCCGCAGCTGTACGATGCTTAATCAACTTCAGCAGCTTCACGCTGTATCCCGCACATATCAGTCAAGACACTCTGTTTCCCATTTTCCGCTGAATTCTGATAGCATTGCGTATTGAGTAGCAGAACTCAACGCCACGCTTTGCCTCGAAAAAATGGAAAAATAAATATTGGTTTTTCTCGAGTGGGGATCGAACCCCCACATCAAGTCGCGTTTACAGTCACACTTTGTGCCCCTGTGCCTGGCCAAACGACTGGTTTCTTGTTTAATAAGAATTCTTTATAACGTTGGAAATTACTCCAGATTAGCGGAAATTGATAATTCAAGAATGTTTTGTCTGATTTAATTTTTTTATACTTTCACGGTTCCGCACATAGAAGGGAGACCGAACCTAGTGTTAAGATTCTCTATTTTTGAGACATAGAGAGTTGCGTAACAGAACTTTACGCTAAACAATGTGCTTTGTCTAGTTACCAGAACGAAAAAAGGCATTCCTCCGAATTGGAATTGAACTCACAACCGTTCCGTTATACTGACAGATGCTATACCGCTGTTACATAACAAAAAAAATATTTTAATACTGTAAGTACATGTATATTTTAATTTAACTTTATTTAAATTTCAATTAACTTTTGGTATTAATTAAAAATATATACCAAAAGATAATTGAAACTTTAATAACACAATTTAACTGGCAGCACAAAAATTATTAATAGAATTGTAACCTATGTCAGTCCTCTGGGCATACACTGATGAAATATTAAGATTTTATCAATCCTGGCAGTTTTAGACACATGTGCGTGAGATAATTTATGATTTGGATGCTGCGAGTGAAATGCTGCCAATCTGCAAGCTTATTCTGATATACCTGTCCAGTTAGATACCCATGTAATTCAGAATGTGTGCGGTAGGTACCTTTATTATGTTCCACTGGGTATCTTATGTTTTTTTAATGGTTAGGTTTACAGAGGCCAGTCGTGGTGCAGGGTCATAAAGTGTGACTGTAAAACCGAATGGTTGTGGGTTCGATTACCACAATTTACTTAAATTTATATTTCCATTTCTTCGCTCTGGTGTCTGGTGTCGAGGTAAAGCGTGGCGTCGCGTCGAGTTCTGCCACTTAACACGCAATACCTCCAGAATCCGTCAGATATCGGGATCGTGGGGATCGGAGTGTCTTAACACTAGGTCCCTTCTGCCTACCCTGCTGTGTGTGTGGATACAGCGTGAAGCTGATTTAATAAATTTATTTATAAGATGTACATATATATTCTTCGTCCTTTCCTATAGAATACAAAAATATTTTTTCAGTTCTAACTAGCAGTTCCTGATATTAAAGCGTTCAACCAAACAAACTTTTAAGCTTTATAATAATAGTATAGATTGAACGAGATAAAGGTAAATAACATTAAATATTTCATACAGTAGTTTAGCTGTCTACAAGAGCCAAGTAAATGTCATACGGACCATTAACTGGCGAAAAGAGCAGTTAGTTAATATTGGCAAAATATATTGAACGACGGTTTAAAAATATAAACACACATTAAACGACTAGCGCTCAACTTTCTGGTTTACATATTTTTGGTGTGTGTTTGTGTGCCATACGTGTTTGTGCAGCTCATCACTTCAGGAAATTAAATATTTAACTTTTTGACTTTCTTCGCTCTGGTAACGGGGCAAAGTGAGGCGTTGAGTTCCACCACTCAACACGCAATGCCTACAGAATTAAGTGGTAAATAGGTAATGAAGTTTCCCATAACTAGGTTCCCAGGTCCTCTCTGCCTACACTGCTATGTGCGGAATACAACTATAAGCTGAACAAAGTTATCAGTATTTATGCCATTAGGACCCATTTTACACTATTAGTATGGACGTATATGAAACTGGTTATATTCTGGTGCATCACGCTATTACTTTCTGTTTTCAGAAAAAAACAACTTAAACTCAACTGTCTTAAAAGTAGAGAAGGGAGATTTTTATATATTTCTGCGGCTAAAGGGTAATTGCTTAGAATTATCATTTGGCAACAGATGATGCTATATTTATTAAATTCTATTAGACTATTAGGAATAAAAAAATGTTTTTTGATCTTTGGGTACCGAAATTTCGTAAAAATTCTTATACAGATGCTAAAAACGTAAATAAGTTGTAACAAGCAGCTAAGAACTTCACTCTAACTTGAAATTAACGTACGGTAGTGGTCACAGAGCCTGACTGGTTTTTAAAAGCTGCGTGTTCAAATCAATCACAAAAGTTTAAAAAAAAATACATTTATTGTGATCTTTAATTCTTATTATACATTTAATGCTTAGTAAATAACATTCTTGTTTACATATTTTGATAATGGCGGTTTCTAACATAATAGTATTTACAAAGTACCTAAATATATGTATATTATACATATATTTTAAACATCCATTACGCCCTTATGAATATAAACTACAATTTTCTCTGTATTGTAATATTTGCTTAATATGAGTTAGCTTTTATATTAAAGTGAATGCTAATATTTGAATTCAGTAACGTATACCATTTTCTTACATGAAAAATATATTAAAATATGATATTTTAATAGATATTTACTTTCACTGTTTTGTAAAGTATATTTTATAATTTTTAACATTTTTAAAATGCTATTCCACACACTTATGTTAGAAAAATACTTATTTAGAAAACGTATAAAAATTTTAATGTAGCGGAATTCCCACCCACGTCTTCTGGAAACCAACCAGGCGCTCTGACCACTAAGCCATACATTCTCATTAAGCTAAATTGCGGTAAACGCGATGGTTGTGGGTTCGCTAAGTTATTTCCATTTCTCCGCTTTAATATACGTAGCATGGTGTTGAGTTAAGCTATTTAATACGTTATGTCTAGGAAATTTTGAAAAAACTGGATCGCGGAGTGTCTTAACACTAGGTTTCTAGGTTCCCTTTGCCAAACCTGCTATGTCCAGAATACAGTGTGAAGTTAAAAAATATTAAAAAACTATACCCCATTTTTCCTATTCCTGATTTTGAAAAATATCAAAATGGTTTTTATTATATCCTCGTCCACTTATAGAAGGTGGAAATAAAGGCAAAAAATGCCTTTCCAGTCATACGTCACAAAAAACAGCAAAATTTTAATTTGTTTCGCAACAAAAGTACACGTTTTGGATTTTTCTATATAGATTTTTTGATCATATATTTGAAGCATCGTGTAGGTTCGTTCACACTACATCATTTTATGAGAATTATTAAAAGAAGCTTTTTGTTTTCACAAAATTGGTCCTTTTGGTCGAGCCAAATTCTGAAGCTCGTTTCAATTACAACAAAAAAACAAAGTAGCAAAAAGTACATTAATTACCGCTTTAAAAACTGGAAAAGTAACGGAAAGTGTGACAGACGGCCAGATTTAAATTAATTATCTGCAAAAGCTCCTTCCTTAGACTTGTTTTTCTGCTCTAGAAATACTTTCTAACTTTTGTGTAAACAAACATTGATTCGATATGCAAATTGAAACATTTTAATTGATTATCTTAACTTTGTTTCCCGCACATGGCAGGATACGCGGAAGGAACCTAGTGTTACTCTCGTGTTACACTCCATATCTCACTTTGAGCTCAATTTTTCGAGACATTGCATGTTGAGTTGAAGTTGAAAGTTGGATACAAGAGAAAATGAAAACAACGTTCGTTCGTTCGTTCGTTCGTTCGTTCGTTCGTTCAGTACAATGGGAAGTGTACCATATACGTACGGCTGGCGTGAAGCGATTTTTCTAGAGGATTGGTGGTAAGGTGGTTAGTGCAAATTAGATTGTGCAATTCCAAGGCACGCTCTCCGAAACTACTTTACAATTCAGAGTTCAATTTAAAAAAAAATCGGACATACGCGAGTCGGGCATTGCTGCGGGCTTGCATCTGATACGTCACTTGAACTAACGGCTTTAATACCGTACATGTTGCCCCCCTTTTCAGGCTATTATTTTTTAGGATTAAACCACAAATGTAAAGTTTTTCTAAACTAGTACATTTTTTACACCGTACATGAATTTCGATTCCCTTTATAGTGTCAAAATACGTCTTAATTGTAATATAAACGGCCACATCTTTTTTTTAAATAAATATAAAACTATTATATTTTTCAGAAAATCATGGGGCCTTAGATCTGAGTATATGGTTTGAATTTCAACTCGATATCTTTAAGCGTTCCAGAGATAAAGGCTCTTGACAGACAAACAGAAAGACGGACAACGAACTAATATTATAAGGGTTCCTTTTTTCCTTAACAGGAACGAGATCCTAAAAAGAGGCCAATCGTAGCGCAGATATACGAGCGTGTGACTGGAAATGCGACAAGATGTAGTTTTATATAATATTTTCATTTTTTCGCTCTGGTAACGAGGCAAAGCGTGGGATTGGGTTCCACTACTCAACACGTAATACCTCCAGAATTCAGCAGAACGGGGAATGGTAAATGATAGTATCCTAATGGGAATGGAGTAAATCTTAACAGTATAACAGTAAGTTCGTAGGTTCCCCCTGCCTACCTTGCTATGTGCGGAATACAGCGTGAAGCTAAAAAATTTAAAAAAACTATGCCTCAGTTTTCCTATTCATGAATTTAAAAAAATATTAAAATTATTTTTATTCAATCTCCGTCCACTTAAAGAAGTTAGAAATAACAAATTAAATCAGCTTCTCTGATCGCTATCAGCCCCAAAATTTATTTGAATATTACGTTTTGTCTGGAGATTGTGTTGTAAAACGCCATTAGGGCACAGTTAAAGAATCCGACTGCACGTAATGCTAGTGTATTCGATTTTATTTTTGAGAATTTTTTATTATATTTTTAGTAATTAGCTAGGATGCTACAGTGATCTTTAAAAGGAACGTGTCCATGTATGTGAGTGTTGATGACAGTGGACGAGGTGTAAGAAGTATACAGAGATTGTAGACTTTGGGACCTCGTTTTTGTATTTATTTTTACTAATTTACCTTTTTGCAAGCTAAAATTGCATATGGGAAAGCAATAAAAGAGGATTTCCCGAAATTTCTGCCTCGACACCAGATCGAAGAAATGGAAATATAAATTTCAATACATATTTCATTTCCTCGAGTGGGGATCGAACCCACAACCGTCACGTTACAGTCACAACCTTGTGCCCCTGGGCCACGACAGCAACCCTACATTAGATTAATTAAATCTACTATAGATCATGGAAGTAAACGTATTATAAAAATTGCAATAACATTTTTCAAATGAATGTATAAAAATGAGTTTGGTTCATAAACATACTCCGTATTCAATTTATATCATGTACGTATGTCAAAAAATTTCGAATGTGTGTGAATATGTTTATATGTCACCCATAAAACGTAAGCTATCAGGGAATTTGTAAAGATATATTTTATATGACGCTACAAAAAGTATATTATTATTATTATTTTGTCGTATAATATATGTATTTTATTATTATTAAATATCAGTATTGCTTTTGCAAAGCGCGGCATTGAGTTGCGCCACTCAACAGATAGTGTAGAGTGGCGGAACTCAATGCTTCAATGTTAAGAGGCCTTGGAAACTCGGTGGAAAGGGGAAGAGGGGACGGAAGTGTCTCAATGGGAGCAGCTTATCTTAACACTGGGATCTCAGGTTCCCTCTACCTACTCTGCTATGTGCGAAATACTGCGTGTAGCTTAAATAATAATTAAATTTATTGAGAGTATCGTGGCGAAG
>DWAN01001076.1:0-19241 GCA_018230445.1 Heliconius hewitsoni
TTTGTTCTTTTAGTTTTCTAGTGCAATAAAGTATTATTATTATTATTATTATTAAAATATTCAATATTTTCATTTCTATGCTCTGATGTAGAGGCAAAGCGCGGCGTTGAGTTCCGCTACTCAACACACAATGCCCCCAAAATTTGTCAGAAAATAGGCAAAGGAGTAGTTTAGCACTAGTAGAAGCTAAAACATAATTACAGACAAATGGTCTATTAAATAGCAATAAACATGCTAATTGCTCCAAATACAAGCAGTCGACAGTCTCTAATAATCGGATTCTCTTCTCATTTTTCAAGCTCCCTCTCCCTCCCTAATAGTGTTAAAATCGTATTTAAACGTCCAAATGAAAGGGACAAACGAAGTGGAGTCCCATTGGCAATATTGTAAGACCTTGGATACATCACAGTTTTTTTTATGTTTATTCAAATATTAATTTTAATACTTTTATAATTTAAATAACTTTAAAATATTTAAGATGATTAAGTTATATATTAGTTTTTAATTATAGAATTAGAAAATAAAATTTGCAATGGATAGAACGAAATGATGGTTTGACAGTTTCTAGTCTAATTTATATTTGTATGGCGTACTTGGTCAATACGATAAATAATTGTAAACATGCGAAACAAATGAAATATACTTGTATATTGTATTTACTTAAGAATATTATTCACACACTTAAGTAAAGAACAAGTTGTTTATTATTTTATAATTACTTTAAAGTATGCATAAAAAATATACTAATTCTAATACAATTTATTAATAATGTGAAAGTGTTTTAACACTAGGTGCCTACTTTGCAACTTGCAGGAAAAACAGTGCAGAACAATACATTTTGAAAAAAAATATGTCAATTTTGCTCTTGATATTGATCTACACAAAACACAATGAATATAAAGTAAACAAAATAACCTATTGTAGTCACGTCCTAACAAGACAGTAATAAGCCCGAAAGTTCAATTTGAAACGACAGATGCGTTCTTACAGCCGTTTATTCTTTTGCACTCGGTACTTTATTTAGTCGGTACTGAGTATTCATTTAAAGTTTCTTATTTCCTTGATATATACTGCAGAATACTTGTAGTGATGTAAAATGAAATGATGTAAGTATAATGAAAACTTTTGATAAATGACTCTTTATATTATTCAGATCATGTATAAGGTATATAGATGTCTATATGATCTGAATATAAAATAAAAAAAATATAGATGTAGAAATATAAAGTATGTGAATAAGATATTTATTATTATATTTTCTATATATTTTAATCTCTTATTTACATTGTTAATCATTTTAAGTTAAAATGTATGTAACGAAATTGTAATTATAGTAACGCAAAATCAAGTCTTGGTATATGTACATAACAACATTTGTTTGAATGACATGTCATAATAGGAAACATTGAGGCCAGTCGTGGCGCAGGAGCAAATACATGTGCAAATCGCGATGTTGAGTTTCATCACTCAACAAACAATGCCCCCAAAACTTGAACCACAAAAGGTCTTAATACTAGGTTCCCAGGTTCCTCCGCCTACTCTGCATACTGTGGCATACAGTGTTAAGCTAAAAAAATGAAGTAGGTACCAGACTTTATGGTAAAGACCGCGTTTTAACTTCTACTTTTTTTAATAAACAAGAGAATTCTACGATTTACGTACGATACTTACAATTGGCTTTAGCTTTATTAACAAATATTCTTTTCGAAATATATTGGTAATACAATCCACAAGGAAAAGGTGCGTTTAAATAATAAATAGACTTGGCAATCAAACGGCAAGTAATTTGAAATATTTCAAAGCTGTAATTAATAAGCGACTATTAAAGTGAATTATACATAATTGCTATATTGAATACGAGTACATATCAAATAACTAAATACTCTGTAATTTTGATTTGTTGTTTTCTAACAATGTAAATTTATTTTGGTTTTAAATATGAAATTTGTCTTTAAAATTTTAGGAGAAATTTTATGAAAGGATTTTTAATTTCAAGAGAAATAAACATTTAGTCATGTTAAACATATGTGAATCTATCTATCTATCTATATATAAAAGGACATGTATTTGACTGACTCAGTCAGTAAGACGCACGCACAGCCGTAACCGCTTTGCGTAGAAACGTTTATTTTCATAATCTGGACATCTACTAAGAAGGGATTTTGAAAAATTTGAACTCTAAAGTGATGAAATAGGGGTTGAAAGTTTGTATGGATTTTTTTTAAAACGGCACCGATTTTTATAAAATTTTAAATTTAGACTCTTTAAAATTTCATTGAACACGTGTTTCATGATTATTTAGAATTCACCCCCTAAGGGTTCAAATAAGGGGTTGAAGATTTATATGGAAAAATCCTTAAATCGCCACCGATTTTTATAAAAATTTACATTCAGACTGTTTTAAATATTTTATTGAACACATGTTTCGTAGTTTTTTTAGAATTTACCCCTAAGGGTGCAAATAAGCAGGCGATGTTGCACGCGCCCGCTAGTAAATAATATATCGTTTAAAGGAAACATGCTTTTCTACACAACGCGCAACATGAGCTATGAAATGTGCTCGGAGCTATAGCTTATATGAGCCGAGACTTGAGTGACTTACTAGTACCTCTGGAGAGTTACCTTTACTCAAACTCTGACTCCATCATCAGAGCAGCTCTATTACATATTATTATATTGTCATCAAAATATTAATTTTCCAAGATTGTGAATGTCTTCCCTCCAGCTATTTTCCTAATGTTATATGTAGATAAGTTTCAAATACCTACATATTATTCATATTGCATTCAGTCACGCAAATCCTAGCTGTGTCACGTTCGCGAAGTAATTTAACATTTTTGGCATTTCATTTAAGATATATAGGCGTTGTATTTAATTATGTTATGCTTGTTAGAAAATAAAAACATAGTTTGCAGATTTACTTTCTTTTTCCACAGAGTAGGCAGAGGGAACCAAGTATTAAGACAATACGTTTCCCTCTTTCTGTCTCAACCTCATGCTTTATATAATTACAAAGCGAGGAACAGAAAATACTAGTTCCTCGATTGGGAATCGAGTACAATTCCGTCGCGTGTATAGTCAGATACAACGCCGCTACGGCACAACGGATTCAATTCGATTATAGGTAACCAACATAGAAATAAAAACTTATAATTAAAAGAATAGAAATAAGAAGTACAAAATATATCATATTTATAACAAATTCTCCTTTCAAAACTATATGATGATCATTTGTTATTAAATCACGAAAAAAAGCACCCGTTAGCTTATTTAAATTCCACTTAACCAGCAATAAAGCGAGTATTCTTTAATATAAAAAGAGTAGTTAAATGCACAATGCAATAGAGCTTTCAAAATTTCAATATCCGTCAAAAGCTTTTAATCTTTAAATTTGTCACCCTTTATTGAGTTACACCGCCCTCGACGAGGACAAACGATAATAATCAACACTTTATATCATACAAAGGGACTAGAAAAGTGAAATAAAATGGTAATTTTTAGTAAAAAATATATAGAAACCTTCGCTGTACGCTGTAACTTTATCTTTTTTTTTTTAATTGTAAAAATGTTTTCTTTAGAAAGAAAAAGATTTTTTGGTAAAAAAGCACAAGAACCTTCATCTTTTTATTTTTTACATAAATTTTATGGGTTAGATTGTGACTGACTAGATTTAGGAAAAAAAATAACTATAATTTATAAACGCAGGCATTTAACTCCTAATCATTGTACAGGATTCTCAAACACTATCCAACGATACCACGATAACCTCATTTTTCTATTTATGTGATTTTTTATTTTATTATATTTTATCTGTAATTTCTATATAACTAACAAAAAATATATGTAACTTACGTTATATTATATTTTCATATAATTACATCTTATATTTTCTAATTAGTGATATTTTTATTATTTTATTAGTGTTAAGATACTTGGTTTCCCACTTTCCACCAATATTTGGAAACCTAACGCCGCACTCCATTTGCTTTGTTTAGTTACCAGAGCGAGGAAATGAAAATGTTTTATGTCCCTGATTGGTATCAAACTCATGACCGTCGTGGATTTACCATCAGACGCTGTGCCTCTGAGCCACGACGGTCTCAATAGTTATAAATAAATGTATTTAGAATCAAATAGTTATTTATATACAATTTAAACATCAAAAGGAAGTGTTCCAAGGTACTTCAGATACGTTAAAGGTAAATTAAAAGACAATAGCTCCAGTAGACGCTCTGTTATTATACTTTTATTGGTTTTACTTATCCTCATGAATATAACTCCTTTGATAAAAAAAAACGCTTAGACTACAACTTTTCGTTAAATTAAGCTTTTCTTAAGTAAATGAATATAAAATAATCTTAAAATCGAGGCCGTACCTCAGTGCCTTACTACTCTCTCTAACCGTGTTGTAGGTAACATACCAAATTTTTACTTTTTAGTCCAGTAGTTTCGTCTGTGCATCGTCTGTCACTCAGTAAAAGAAGAGTATATTGTAAAGTATACTCTTGCTATAATACACATATACCTTCGATTATTTGGTTTAACATTTGATTGTATTCGATCAAAGTAGCATATGAATATGTAAATGTCAAAAATATTTTCATTTCGACACCCAGCAACCCGCGACGTGACAGGTGACTTTCAACGGAAATTAACGAGCTTTATCATCGAGTAAAATGAACACTTTCCGGAAACGAGCCGCACTCAACGGCTTTCTATTAATTATAACGTTTACCTCATTAACGTTAAATTCGGACCCCTTCACTAATATAGGTTATGAGTTATGACTCATAAACGTAATTTCCGGTTGGAACTTAGATATTTTTATTGCAATGGAAGTTATCATTTTTTAATTTTAATTTGGATGGATGGGGTTGGTTTCATAAAAATGTACAAAAAAGGAGATTTACATTTTTGCCTGTATAGCGGGATAGGGGAAAACTCTGAACTCTCTGCTAGTTTTCACTCAATTTTCGGAGAGTTTGGGGGCAGAAGAAATGAAAACGGTCATACGTTATCCCACGATGTCACCACGGCATCAAATTACTTAGAAAGAATTGTAGGATATTGTTGACCACGTAACTCATACGTTCAATCCTTTAAGAAATTTACAATAACAACGCTTATTATAAAACAATTTAATATTTTATTCATATTAAATTTTCAACAAATATAATTTAACTCAAAATTATGATCTAAAATAATTTGTTTATATAAAGTCTTATTTAATTTAATTTTATTTTTCAGGTAAATAAAATAGGTTTTGCTGCAAGAAATAACGTGTAAGGTATTGTTTGTTAATAGTTATTTAAAATAAAATAAATAAATAAATCAGCTTCACACTGTATCCCGTACACAGCAGGGTAGACAGAGGAAACCCAGCGTAGTGTAGTATAAGACACTCCGTTCCCCACTTTCGGCCAAATTCTGGCGGCATTGCGTGTTGAGTGCCAGAACTCAACGCATTACGCTGTACCTCGACACCAGAGCGAAGAAATGGAATTATAAATTTAAGTTAATATTTCATCTCCTCGAGTGAGGATCAAACCCACAACCAGCCGATTTTACAGTCAAACGTTGTGCCCCTGCGCCACGACTGGCCTCGTAATCATTTAATCTTAGTTAAAAATTAAATGATTACGACTATTGACATATCTGGTTACTACAGAAAGGTCCTATTACGCTGAAATATTATTGTTACATACAATTTTTAAATAAAACTACACTACTTATACAGTACCATGAAATTTCACTTTTCACTTTTGTTATATAAAATGTCATAAAAGATTTATCCGTCTGTAAAACAAGTTGTTTATTCGATTCCCATTTACGGGATTAAATTATTCTCAATTTATCGTTTTAACATCAGACCACAGCGTTGAGTTCTGCCAAACAACACGCAATGCTCCGAAAATTTGGTTCAAAATAGAAAACGCAGTGTCTTGACACTAGCTCCTTCTGCCCATCCTACTATGTGCGGGACGACGTGAATAAACGATTTTTAAATAAAAAAAATTATACGAGGCACCAGAGTAAGCTCAATTAGAGTCTAAGCAATTTGTATAGGTGACAGTAACAGCAACTTGCAAATTGGTTAAGTGGGGGCTCGGTCTGCGTCGGCATCTGCATTCCGCGGTGGAGGCGGGTCACATGCTCGTGTGAAATGAAACACAAACTAAACTAAATATACAAGTATACTCGTGTATGAATGTACGTATTTATGTGTAAAAAAAATCTTTTTCTATTCTAAACTTATACAGTTTTAACATGTTATAACATGGATGACGATGTAATAAAATGGATGAAAAATGTTTTCTATAGGTGGATTTTGTGTGCAATCTAATAGATTGTTTAATTTTTTTTTTGTTTTAGCTTTACTTTTTTAGCAGTTTCATTCTCATTTTTCGATTTTTTAGTTGTACAATAATAACACTCCGAAAATGGTCTTTTTATTTCTCTATAAGTCGAACAACTATCTGCTACCACTACGGCATCGTTTCGCCACGACGGTCTCGGATTTTTTAATGTATTTCTTGCTTAATGTATAGCATATAAGTATGAGCATTAACTAATGTAACACTTCAGGGAAAATAAAAACATTTGTGACTATTTAAGTCCCTCTGTGTAAATAACTTAGTTAATATACATATATATAGTAATAGCTTCACGCTGTATCCCTATCGGATAGTCAGAGAGAGTTCTTCATTCTTGCAAGAATTTCTCATTCTATGTATCTATTCATTTCGGATTCACAAGATAGCATCACACGCAGTATTCATTTTTCTTATATTCTTCTTTTGTAATACCCACTTTTCGCTGCCGCATAACAGAGTCGATACTAACACGGCATTGTGTACGGCAAACCGTCAGCTGTGCTGAGGATTTGTCGTCTTATCAATATAGCTAAGGCTCCCTTAACCATGTTACCGGCACCAATACGCTATCATCCATCTCGTATCTTTCACAAGATAGCATCACATGCAGTATTCTTTTTTCTTATATTCTTCTTTTGTAATACCCACGTTTCGCTGCCGTATAACAGAGTCGACACTAACACTGACTTGTGTACGGCCAAATGTCACCTGTGCTGATGATTCATCGTCTTATCAATACAGCTAAGGCTGCCTTAACTATGTTACCGGCACCAATACGCCATCATCCATCTCGTATCTTCCATCTCTACTGGACATACTTCCCAAATATACCACTTCATTCACTATATCTAATATCTTACCATTTACAGTGATCTTGTATTCCATCCTTTCATCATTTCTTTCAAATACCAAAACCTTTGTCAATATTGTTGTTGTACAATATTGTAAACG
Source organism: Heliconius hewitsoni (assembly GCA_018230445.1). Lineage (NCBI taxonomy): Eukaryota > Metazoa > Arthropoda > Insecta > Lepidoptera > Nymphalidae > Heliconius > Heliconius hewitsoni. The sequence continues at coordinate 7,326 of DWAN01001076.1, forward strand.
CCCAATGGTCTTACTAAAATCATTCAAAGCCCACATAGAACACATGGAAGAACAAATAAATAAGTAAAGCACACCAAGCTTTTTACCAAAACATTTGGATTTATTCGGCCGAGTGTTCCGGCGACCCGTGACCGACGTGCGACGCCACGTGCCCTCCATTACTCCGCTCATCTGGAGACTAGAACGCTCTCAAAAATATTACTCAGAATTTATGAAACGCTAGGATTTCATTTTTGTAAACGTTTTTAATCCTATGAATGAAAATGTTGAGTTTTATAGATTTGTCTTGTTGTTGTCCTTTATCTTAACCAGGATCCCAGTAGTTAAATATCTATGTCTGTATGTTGAAACAGAATGGATGTACTAATCAGAAATCAATATGAAGGTCGAAAAAACGTTAAAAACAACGTTCAATCCCAAAAAAATTAAAGCTTACGTTGAAATATTCTTATTAACCTGATTCCTAATCCTTCGCTTTCACGAAACGAATCATAGAAAATTTTTGGTGCATTTCGTAATTTGGACGAAGTAAATGAGATTGAAAATTCGCAGACGATATTTCCCGGTGATTTAGACGCGATGGAGAATTTTATTAAGATGGTATTCCTTGAATCTGCTTACTGTTGCCGTTTTGATGAGCTCGCGACTTAACGGTGGGAATGTCGATACTATAAATGTTAGACATTTTTACATTTAGTATTATAAAGATTGTTAAGTATTGATTTACTTTATTTTGTTGAACACCTATTTATCTCAAGAACTACTAGTACAAATTGAAAAAATATTATAATATTGGCTGTAGGCTACACCCTAAAGTAACTTAATCTAATTTGTAACATAATCTTTTTTGTATGTGTAGCCTAATATGTACTTGAGGTCAGAGTTGCTTCGGACACCTATAATGTATTTTTTGCCATAACCAACTCCTACTTATCCATCCATTTGACCAATGAAGCAGATCTTCGCAATAACTAACTGTAGGGTATTACTCATAATATATTCGAAGTGCCCGAAAAACTGTAACCGCAGGTAGAGCGGGAATCGATTAACGTGATAAAATATAGCCTTCCCTTATATAATTATAGATTACCTAACACGAAAATATTTTTTTCAATTCAAACCTTTAGTTTTTGAGGTTAGCACGTTCATCAAGACAAAATTTATTTGAGTTTTGTAATATTATTTTAGCTGCCTCCTACATAGTTTATTTAATACTCCGTCATAAACATCGCAAACGTTAATGGTATAAAAATTCAAGTAGTTCTAAGGCTTATCATAAAAAATCAATAACCGATTTTCCCTGCGTGCCCACAGCGCTCAAGAGCTAATCGCTTATTGCTCACGCAGTATGGGGCTGAGTGCTCTTAATAGTAATATTTTAATGTTAAACTATCGATCTTGTGGATCCTTTTTATAATATAATCTAAAATGATAATAAATTATATTTATATAAAGTTAATTTGACAAGTCGTAGGTGTATTTTTGACTTTTTTTTCTTTCTTTATATTGCTAACCCCTAAACGTAAGAATCTTTCAATTTTGAATTTTTACTTATTATTGGAGGGTATTTGTCTGCCATCTATCTTAAAGTGGTTGTCGAGTGTAGCAATAGATATTGCGTGGAGTGGTGGACAATAACAACACGTTTTGCCTTGGTACCAGCACGAGGAAACAAAAATAATTAATTCCCCAATTGTGAATGTGCCGTTGTTCCACGACGGACTGTTTTTCTATTTCTTATCCTTCTCATTAATTATTGCCTGAAAGAGTTATTTCAAAATAGATATGCTATAATATGAGGTGCTTAGAACTCTCGAGATATTGCCACCACCTGATATGTGACTTGCGCTCAGACCAGACCACCTACTACTGGATACATTCAAGTAATCCACCGTAGATAATAAATATTGTGGAATTAGTATGAGACCGAGGTTGCAAGAACTTATTTCTTGAATTGAAATTAATATGTTTGAGTTTTATAAGGTTGTAGTGTTAAATGTTATATTGTATATGTATTATATCTCAGTTATTCTTGTTTTGGTTTGCACTCTGAGATGTTAATTAGTTTTTAACTGACATTAAGTCATTGGTATAATAATGAGATTTGATGACTGTTAAGGATAGTAGGAGTCTGTGTTAATCATTGTAAGTTACTTATTATTATAGTTATTTGCTGAAAATTACATGACACTAGTAATATATGATGTCATTTGTTTTCTCTTAGCATAGTAGGCATAGATTCCACATTCGTTTTTAGCTTTACGCTGTATCCCGCAAGTAACAGGATAGCCGGAGGGAGCCTAGTGTTAAAGTACTCTGTTCTCATTCAGAGATAGCGGTAAATGGGGAACGGAAATGCCGTCTCCCATGTATGTAGGCATTACGTGTTGAGTGACGGAATCAACACGTCGCGTGCGCTTTGCCTCTTTATCAGAATGAGGAAATGAAAATATTAAGCACTTCAGTTCCTCAAGTGGGTATGGAACCCACCTATCCTACGCTATTCTGTTCATAGACCTATCCTGTTCATAGTCGAGCGTTTGTGATCCTGCGATTCTATGCTTGTTGGTAGGCAGATTATTTTGGAGTACCAAGTCAAGATACTCTGATCTCCCGTTTACGTCAATTTTCAATATATTGTATGTGCAAGGAGATATCCACCGGAGCAATAAAGTTCCCATATGAAAATTGAACCTACACACATCACATACACAGTTAGACATTGTGCCACTGCGCAGTAACAACCTTAAATGAATAACAATAACAATATTTTCAAATTTTCGTATTTATATATAGTTGGTACTATATATAAATACGTTTTGTTTAAGTAAGCGATCGAGTGCCATTAAAATAACTTGATTTAAATTAACTAAGCTGCTACACACTCAAGTAGCGTGTGGGCGTCGTATAGCACTTGTCGGTCATTGATGCGAATGGTCGTCGTCCCTACTCTATTTTTACCTTTTAAATTTTATAGTTTGTAGATTTTTTAGGGTTCCGTATCTTAAAAGGTAAAAACGGAACCCTAATAGGATCACGTTATTGTCCGGCTGGCCGTCTGACAAGAGGATTTATCTTGATTGATATCAAATATTCAGTTCTACGGACCCTTGAAGCACATAAAAAATAGCCAAGCTTGTAAGCCAACGTAGTCGAAAGATACAAACGGTATGCGTAGTTTTGTACGAAATTCGTCGCGTAACCAAGACCTGTAGGGTACTTCGCGTGGACGCGTTTGACCGGATGATTGTTTTTTTAGCTTCCCACATTTTTTACATATATTATAGTAAAATAAATGTTATAAATTATCCTGTTCTCCATTTTCCGTGTTGCATGAGGCCTTCGTGGCGCAGGCGACCAAACGTGCGACTGTAAATCCGACGGTTGTGGGTTATTTCTCACTCGGAGTGATGAAGTACATTTCTTCGTTTTGGTAACAACATAGAAAGTTCCGCCGCTCAGCACGCAATCTGCGGAGCGGAGTGTCTTAACATTAGGCTCCCTCTACCTCCTACTCTACTCCTTACTATATGCGGAATAAAATAAAAAAAATATAACATCGTTAATATAATTTGGTATTTCTATACAATAATTAAACTAAACCAAGTTAATATTCATAAGGTGTAAAACACAAGATGTCTTCGCTCAAAGCCATCGAAACTATTAACATTTTAATTATTTTTAAGTTATTAAATAAAGCACTGGCGGCTACAGTCGATGTTTATATCGCGTTCTCTCGGTGGGTGTCCGACTCATTAATTCCTACCTGTTATTAAGTAAATTACGGTTAAGAAAAAGATTGCTTGATGTGAGCTTAAAGTTTATTTTGATAGGATTTAAAAGATTTAGTTTTGACGTATGAGTAAAAAAGTAACTTTACGTTTTTTCCATATGTCAGCGGCGGCAGAGGAATGCTGGTGCTTAGTCTCTAAAAATGGTAATATCTACCAAATATTTGCCAATTATCCTACTAATTTAAGTCAGTATTCCAATCAATACATCGTACTCATCAATAATATTTTATTATAAACTATATTTTATTAAAAAAAACAATTATTACATCTGATCCTCGTATATTTTTCATTTAAGCTAGTTTTGTTTTCAAAGAAACTTTTATTCAATACTCAACAGCCAATAAAACGGATACAGAACAGTTTCGTCCAATACTAGCAAAATAAGCTCTCGCCGAGTTGACCAGTTCTTGAGCTTTTACAATACTTCCACTAGATGCGGAGAGATATTTGAAATGAATGCATCCTGGAAATAAAAAGATTTTGTTGAAGTTTCGTTGCCTTTAAAATTTTGAAAAGCTGAAGAATTTGCTTGATTGAAGGTACTAATCTCATGAACTATAGATGCCAATTTAAATATTGCTATTGTGTTAGATAATCCACTTATTGGCTATATAACATCACGTTAATCGTTTCAATGTAATTTCATTGAGGCTTCGGTCAGTGTTGCTACACAGGCGAAGCCGCAGATTAATGCTGCTTAATAGTTAAAATAAGAGATAAGTTGAGGCCGTCGTGGTGCAGTGGAGCAGAGTCTGACTATAAACACGCTGGTTGCTCGAAGACCAATCTTCATTCGGGGAAATGATAATATCCATTTTCAACTACACCACTCATCGGTCTCGGTGATTTTCAAGATTTTAAGAGTGATATGTGGCGTAACTGAACCCTATAACAGAACATGGACATGAAAATATTTTTTTATATAATTTTTCCCTCGAGTCCATAGTTACCACGACGTGGTCCCACTACGCCAAGACCGACTCGCCTCTCAATTATGACCTCGATTTTTTATAAAAAATAAAATCACGCTTTACATATTATGAAAGTACGTCGTTTTCTGTGGAACACCGGCCCCCGCTTCGAAAGTTGCACTTTGAAAAATTCACCGCGTCCCGTAAACTTTGTAAGTTTGTTTAAACTCGTGACAGAAGTTATATGAAATTTTCACCAGCAGCCAGTTTTTAAGGCTCAGTGGCCTCAGACTGTAACATATTGTAATATATTTTTATCTTTTCTTATTATATTTAAAAGAACGCTATTTGTGTAAGCTTCTCGATATTAGTCGTTTCAAATAACAATGAACCTTTATATATAACTTTGAATTGTTATTCATTTCCTGGCTGTGGTACCTTATTAAAGCGCAGCGTTGAGTTCCGAACGCAATATTAAATATTTGATCGAATGTAGAGAAAGTCGTTGTGCCCCGGTGATCAAAAATGTATTTGCTTGCATATCTTTTAGAAGTTTCTTTCATTTATTTTTATGAAAAATACCTACTCGAAATTGTAAAAAAATCGATTAAGACTCAAATTTCATTCGGAATATAAAACGTATAAATTTAAATAATGGCCCCAAAGAATTCGTATTGATGTAATTTAAAATGCGATACGGATTTACTTTTTGCGAATCAATTCGTATTCGCGATTCTCGCAAATAACGCATTATTAATTACCATTCAAATGTTATACATTCGTTTATTTTTTGTTTCACGCTATATCTCGCATATAGACGGGTAAGCAGAGGGTTTTTAGTGTTAAAACACTATATTTCTCACGTTTAGTGGCGTGGCGTCACATGGCGTGCTTAGTGACCTCAACTCATTACCGCGCTTTGTCTCAATAAAAATTATATAACTCCCTCGAGTGTGAATTGAACTCAAAAAAGAAGCTTTATGTGCCAATTCTCCTGGAAGTCCTACATCTAAACACTCCATTTATCATTTTTGTTCAGTTTGCAAATTTGAATCTCAGCGCCACACTTTTACTTATCAAACTGAAAAAAAGTATTAAATGGTTGATTATGTTTCTACACTTTAAATCTGTACAATCATCGATAAGATCTACGTACTCGCTACGTACGTCGTACACGGCTAATGCGGTGGTAAATTGGAGTTACGATCGGCTCTCATTGATTAAAATTGATTTTACCTCTTTAAATTTCACGCTACTTAACTGTTACAAGGTGTTCGGAGCGGGAACCTATTATAATAAAATAACTATTATAGATTATTAAACGATAGCGTAGTCAAGGTGATCGTGGCACAACGGCACAGCGTTTGATTGTAAACGCAATGATTGCAGGTTTGATTCTCATTCAGGGGTTAGTTATTTTCTTGTTCCTGTGTTGCCAATAAGTGGCATTGTGTTTCTCTATTCAACATATTTTTGAGTGGGCTTAACACTAGGTGACAACCCTGCTATATACAGGATATATTGAACTTCTAACTTTGTTTTACTTTATTTCAAAACGCTAGCAGGATATCATATTCCGCCGTATACAGGTTATCGACCAAATTATTGTGTCATTAATCTTTATTTATTAGTTCGAGCGTTAATAAAGTAACATTCTTAACGTCACTCCCACGAACGTCAAACTTCGCTACTTATCATTTTAAATCCCAGTACATTGCATATCAAACAAATCTATGCAATAAAACCGATAAATTTTAGTAGTAAATTGTCGTAAATTTGCATTATATATGCCTGATTCACTCTGATAAGACAAAGGCGTTAAGTTCCACAAGTTAACATTCGAATTCTAGCGGTGAACGGAGTGTTTTGACTCTAGGTTGTATCTCATACAGCGTGAAACTTGAAAACAATACACTACATTTCTGTCATTAGTATGATTTTTTTTATTAGTATTAAAATTCAAATTCCTTTTCTGGTTTAATCAGTAACATTTGTGAGTTTGATCTCCACTAGAAAATATAAGTAAATTTGATATAAAAAAAAAATATCGAATTTACTATTTGTTTTGTGTTGACAAGGCGTGGCGATCTACATAGTTCTGCAATGTCTCAAAAAATAGGGCTTGAATTGTCTTAACACTATAGTCGATCTGTCTATCCTTCCTATTTATGGTATACAGCATGAAGTTAAAGATAAAATGAGATATGTTGGGAAAAGAAAAATATTAAACTTATAAATAAGAAATTTTTAGAATATTCAAAATGATCTGCACAATTTTATGTATAAGATTAGATGGATATCTTGCCACGTCCCACTCCCATCCCAACAACTTCAACAAAACATCTAAAATAAATGTGTCTATTATTTGTGGTTGACACTACCTTGTTTTCTATTTCTGTTGATAGAGCTATTACTATTATATTGTGATATTGTTGAAATTTATCTCCAGATACCTAAATCCTATAAGAAAATGTCTATTTTTTAGGGGTTCGGGTTCCTTACTAACCTGATATATAGTAGGATAGGCGTTTGCGTCGTTGACTTTCCTCCTCAATTCAAATCTTAATGTCGTGTAAAATTTAAGCAAGCTATCAAATTATTTAGATTTTGTTTGACAGAAATGATGATACAACATATCAAACAAAACTATATTAAGTTCACGCTTTGTATACATGTAAGTTGATAGAAAGGGCTATAAAAATTCAGTGGGCTCTTTATATTCTGTACAAAAAATGAAGTGGACTATTAAATCGCTATTTTATTATAATAAATGCTCAAAGTCGAAATAAAAGCGGCGTAATGATGGGATATTATCGTTTTATTGTATGGAGTGCAATGGTTGATATATTTATATTAAATAATTTAAAGCTTGCAAACATTAAAATTTTAGATTTTCAGAGAAAAAATGGCAAGTCATTTCGTTTTTTGTTACGTTTGCTTAATTGTTTTAAAGTTAAATATATTTTTTAAGGTTAACACTGTTTTCCGCATATAACAAGATAAGCACTACCAGGTGAGACACCATGCTTCACGCACCGCCCAAGTTTTGAGAAATTCAGTCTAGAGGCACAGTTTAACGCCGTGCTTCGTCTTGTTATCGAAATAAAAAATTGAAAAGAAAATTACCCAAATTGGAATCGAACCCACAATCACTGCGCTTACAGTTAGGCCCCGTGCTGTCAAGACGGCCTTAAGCATAAAAAAAAACTTTTGTTATTTTAATAGATCCATGTAATACAATCTGATTACTTGCATAAGTAATCTTTCATTTCCAATCAATGTACTAACTCGTATGAGGTCGGTTTATAAATGAAGCTCAGACTCGAATGATTGTAAGGCGCTTGCAACAATACCTATAGGTTGAACTTTTGTTTGGTGTTGAAAATTTTGACTCTCTTAATTTTATATTAACAGTCACATTCCCATTTTGTCGTTTTTTTGTTTTAAAATAAAATACGCTAATGTTATGATAGCTGAATAGATTTGATTTTAATGCAAATAAAAAAAAACTGATTCACGCTGTATCCCGCACACAGCAAAGCAGGCAGAGGAAACCTAGCCCTTTTCTCACATTCAGACGAATTCTGGAGGCATTACATGTTGAGTAGTAGAACTCAGCGCTCCGCTTCGCCTCGACACTAGAGTAAGGAAATCGAAATATACATAAATGTTTCATTTCCTCGAGAGGGGATCGAACTCACAACCAGTCGCGTTTACAGTGACATTTTGTGCTCCTGCACCACGACTGGCCTCAATTTTAATGAAATTACACTATAATTAATAGTTATGTGTTAATAATATTACATCTATATTACAAAGTTATTAAAAAAATTATAAAGAAAAATAAAAATAAAAATTGTGAATTTTTATGACTTATGTATGTGATAACCGTTCAACAATCAATTCACAAAATGACTTCCATCATATACAACACACTAACAAGTCACTATTTCAATACACAGCCATATATTTGTATATAAAACACTGTCTCTACCTGTTCACCCGCCCCTGACCGCAAACTGACATTATCCAAATGAGCTTAACTTGATTGTTTTTTTATTCATTTTACTTTTAATGTATGCACTATATTATTGGTGGATGTTCGTATTAAATTACTTAATAATTAATCAGTCAGTTTACTCATGTTAACTCTGCAACAAATAAATATTCAGAAATAATCTAACGTCAATTCTATCGTTACTTTATTTTTAATTTTATTTTTTTATAAATTGTGGACGCTACAAAGCATAACCTCACAAAATTGCATTTCATTTATTTTAAGATATATTATCTAAAGTATCTAAATTTTATTTTTTTATCAGCTTCACGCTGTAACCCGCAAACAGCAGGGTGCCCGCACAAGCAAAGGAAGCCTAGTTTTAAGACACTCCGCTCCCCATTTTCCGACGAATGCTGGTGGAAGTGTTTATAAAATATCTAAATTATACGAAAAAAATGAATGAATGAATGAATATAAAGAATTTCATAGGACATGCTTACATGTAATTAATTATAGCTGATAGCTGATTTATTCAACTAAACTCAGAGAGAAATGCAGCTGCGAAGAGCAAGCAACACATTCTACTGTTGTTATTATTAATATAATATCAAATACAAAAAACAACTTCAACAAATATCGATTATTATCAATATATCACCAATGCGGGTTCACAAGCAAAAAATCATGCATCAGCTTGTCTATAGTGCAATATTTTGAAGCGACACGTCATAATAACGTCAAGGCTAATAAAACCCCATTGACTCCCGGAACTCGGTGGCCATAAATCACACTCAGTAGAAAAAAAGGCACATTCTATAAGATTTCTTTTTTTTTCTTTCGTACATTTTTTGCTACTTTTCTTTTGCCTTGTGAACGATTGTAGAGACAGCGTGCAATGTTATTACGTAGAGTGTTGTTATCATGGATGTGGCATTTGTGACCGACCCTTTCAATTTAAATAGATCTTTTGTTATGGAATTTATTTGTAGACTAAGCGCAGTGCTGAGCTCCGCCACTTAATTTACACAATTGCAAAACTTGGGCGGAAAGTGAAGAATGGATGATCCAAACACTAGGCTCCCTCTGACTCCCATGATACATGCAGCATACAGTGTGAAGCTATTTTCTATGCAATTATAATTATAAACTAATCAATATATAATTATGTTATAATCATTATGATCAAAAGTCTATAAACAATAAGAAGGAGATAAAGATGTGTTATTAAACATAAAAATATTATATGAATCCATCAATCAGACTTCTTATACTCGATACATTTTAATAATATCTCTTCACATATTTAGTACTTAGTTCAGAATATATGTGTTTTCCTTTTCTTTATTTCCATATTCATATCAAACAATATAAGCATATACCATTTGTTTGTCGTTATGCACGTAACTCGCGAACGCCTCGTTGGTGGTCGGCTGGCGGGGGGTCCCGGCTTCCAGTTTCCTTTGAAAGCAACTTTGCTTTTGTTCCGTAGTTTTTGTTATAACGTATAGCATCAGTTTTGTTTTCTACATATTTTGGTTTGTATTTATATTATAGAGTAAGATATTGATATAAAAATTGTCACGATTTTTATATAGATAATTATTTCTGTTATACGAAACTATAAAATTACAGTTACTTTTATTTATTGCTCTATTAAATAAAAAAAATACAATATGTCAAAAATATCGGTAGACAACTTAACTTAATGTTCACACTGTATCTCACATATAGCAGGGTGCGCGCACGCACTAGTTAATATTCGAATAAGTTAAGTAGCGAAACTTAACACTTTATATTATTACCAGGGCGAGGAAATTATAAGAATCTTCCGAGTGGGAGCCGAACCCACAATGGTCAAGTTCACAGTCGGACGCTGTGCTGCTGCACCTCTACGGCCTCAACATGAAAATAATATATTTATTAAATTTGACACATTTCTATAAACATCACATTGGAGTGATTGTAATATTTTTTTTTACTAAGAAACCAACAGTTACGTCGAAAATGTTTTTAACAACCTTAATTAAACAAACTTTACAGCTTTGTGAAGTTAAATAAGTAGTTTAATGAACAGCAAATTTATGTAATAGTTGGTTGTTTTAGTTTTACCAGTAATTGAAGAGATATATTTTATTAAGATTAAATAAAAAATGGTTTATTTGTGGTATTGTTTTCGCGTGATTTTAAAAAGTAAATATTTTTCGCTGCCATCAAAGTGCAATGGTTGAATGTCGGCATATTGGTGTGAATATTCGGCCTTGTTTAAATTAAATAAAACTTACGTATGTTACTGTTAGGCTACTTATTATAAATTTAAAATATATATTTTTTACGTAACCTTATACGTATACTAACGACTACAATTCACACGCACGATGCAATTATTAGAATCGGAGGTCTTAAACGTTTTAATTGATACATCAAAACGAACGATCCACTCAGAGTAATGTCTCTATCAGCTAACGTCGTTAAGAAAGAATTTATATACGACTGTCGATTTCTCTACCAAAAAATAATTATACAATTTTCTTCTTTAAGTTTGTTAGGATTAAGATGAGTTTTGTTTGTATTAAATGTGGACATTTGTTGTTTGTAGTCATTGGTTCAAAATTCGATAGATGTCAAGTGCAATTAGTAGAGCTATGTATGATACAATTAAAATAGTTATGATGCTCACAATCGTGTGTGAAGCGTGTATGTTTAAATTATAAAATATACTATAGAAAAATATTTGATAGTATCGTTATTAATGTGTCAGATCATATATTGATAATATTATTTTACGTTTTTTTTATTTTCTCTAGGTTTGTATATAGAATATATAATTGATTGTCCGGTCAAGATGTGGCGTTGAGTTCCATGTTACATACAGTAACAGTTAAGCGTAGTTCTCTACGCCTACCCTGATATGTGCAAGCAAGTTAAAAGAATGAAGTCTGAAGCTAAAAAAATATACTCACACTAATCGTCTCCCGCAACTTTATTTACTTGACGGTTCCTTCTTGTTGCTGTACGAGTTTTGAGAAATCATCATTTCAACTTTCAACGTCAAGTAGTTGCATCCGTGTATAAAGAAATTTATAAAATTGTACGAGTATTACACAATAATTAATATTCACTACAAATGCAATTGTGAAATTATATTCCGCTAATTATAATTCGTGCCGTGTGATCCCGGCCTAGAATAGGATCATCCTGGTACTGGTGGTGT